>JAZBGZ010000425.1:11233-28046 GCA_037414795.1 Stenodera caucasica | reverse complement strand
AATTAATAATAAATATTCAGAATACATTATTCTGTTATTGTAATTTCGAATAATTGAAAGCGACTTTTATGACAGTTATTTAATAAAACATATGTTTACTTGATGATGGAGAGTTTCTTATCATCAGTTTCTAATTTGAAATTATTTCCTGAAATTATAAATTCAAATAGTACTTTTGTTTTTCTCCATTTTATTTATTGCCTACTATGATTGGAAATTATTCGAATCGGTTTTGTTTAGAGTTTCATCTTTCATCTCGAAACTGGTGAATCTGAATAACCTTGACGGAATTCAAGATGAAACATTTACTTCCGTTGCTGGGGAACACGATACTTTTTCGCTAGCCATTATTTTGTTGTTTACTGCCGTTACTAAGGATCACAATAACGTTTTTTGCGAGCCATCATTTTCAATATTAGAATTAATTTTGTATGAGATGAATACATGTGCTCCTTAGCAACGGCAATAAGCAAAGAAAAATGATGGCTAGCGAAAAAGTCAAGACTAAAGAAGTTTCACTTTAACCGTATGCTTAAATGGGTCAGGCTCACATATATATTTTTTTTATTATTGAGTTAGAGTTGAATATTGTTATGTCAGTATTACCAAATATGAAACAATTAAATGAATTAATAATAATCGATTCGATGCGCTACAACTAGCAATGAACTTCCTGCTAATAACCATTATTTTATGGTTCGTATTTCCGTTTTAATTTCTTTTTAATTTGTTTATTGTCTATTAATTTCGATAATTATAAACAATATCCATTTATTTATTGAAGTCACATAAAATACTGCCATCTTTATAGATAGTGCATTTCAAACTAGAAAACATTCAATATTCCAAATCATTAAAATGATCATTATACAGAATGTTTCGTGACAACCGTCAATTAGACGAAACTCGGAGACTATTTAAGATTTTGTTAGGAAAATTTGTACAAGTAATTTTTGACAAATTTTTAATTCAAGGAGATTATTTTTAACTTTAATTTCTAGCTCAATTTTAGGCATACTTTCATCAACAAGTTCTATACCTAATCTCTATGGATTTCGAGAAAATCGCAATTTTCCAAATTTTTCACAAAAATAACATCTTCTCTTTAAAAATTCATAGAATAGTTTTGATAAGATATTTGATATTTGTTTTCTGTTAAGATCAATGTATTTCCTATCTACTGCACCATCTTTATTCTATTTTCATCATACAGGTTGTCCTCTATATGTTTTTGAATTTCTCTAACTTTGAGCTCACAAAACTTAATTATTTTTTTTCGTTTATTTCTATTTTCTATGAATTTCCCTTCGCTTTCTAAGACATAGTTGGCTTAGCTTAGACAAAGACGGGAGACAAAATTGTTAATAGACAGCGGATGATATTCATACGTCATAGAAAAATGCTAAGCCTACTATGTTTAATTAAGAAAAAACTATGGGGAATTCATGAAAAATGAAAATAAATGAAAATATTGGAAGAATTAGGTACATGTAGGGTTATGTTGATGGAAGTGATAGATAATTAAATTTTGCACCCGATTGTAAAATTGAAAAAATAAAGTTTTGTGAGCTCAAAGTTTGACAGATTCAAGAATGTACAGAGGACAGCCTGTATGATAAATATGGAATAAGGGTGGTGCAGTAGATAGCAAATACATTGGTCTTAACAGAAAACTAATATCAATTTCTCGTATATCATCATAGCCATTTTATGAATTTTCGAAGAGAAGATGGTTTTTCTTAAAAAATTTGGAAAATTGCGATTTTCTCGAAACCCATTCAGATTAAGTATAGCACTTGCTGATAAAAATATGTCTAAAATTGAGCTTGAAACTCAAAAATTAATTCGTATACACCATGTTCTATTTAAAATAATGAAGTTGGTTCAAGTTTCCGGTAGAACCGGAAGTGTGTGAAAATTGAAAATATTTTAGAAATATTCAAAATCTGTTAAAAATCACATATACAAATTTTCATTAAAAAATCTTGAATACTTTCCGACTTTCATCTAACTAACGCTCGTCATGAAACACCCTGTATACGTATATGTTTTAGTAAAGTTGATAAATAATTTATATTGCGAAATTTCCAGATATATTCCACTTAAGTTGCAATTTTTATTACGCAATAATCGTGTAATAATTCAAAGATGATTGTATTATCCCTATTTCAATAATAAAATGTGAATTAATTTGGGTTGAGTTGATTGTAAAAACAAAAAAAAAATTTGGTGCAATGTTCGATAGTTGTCAAACAATTAATGCTGTACCAAAATGTACGGAAGTTGCTGAAAAACTTGTACAGTTATTTGGTTGGCGACAAACTTATAATGTTGAAAAATTACAAAGAAATGTACCAGGAAGGGCTACAACACGTATTTCAATTACACGATCATCGATAGTACAATGTAAAGAAAATCATAATTTGAAAACGGTAAGATTATTTCTTTTTATTATTATTATTATGATTATTATTATTATTATTAGAGCAAAATAGAAAAAAAAATTATTACAATACGTTGCGCTATCAGATCTTGTTTTCACACACATAACTAAACTATGAATTGTTGTTTAGTATTGATAAACAATCACAAGTGGGATGTTTTTTGTTGTTGTTGTTGCTGTTGTGTAAATTAGTGAAGAGATAATGGAAATGTTTTAATTGATGTTGGTATTGCAACATGATTTATCATTCATCATTTTATAATTTCACACAGATCCATTATGATTCAGATTTATGAAATTCTATTTCGTCTATTGAATTTTCAAAGATAACTCGAGAAAATGTCGCAATTGTAAAATTTCAAAAGAAACAATAAAAAAAAAATCGAAATTTGATTGCGACAACTGTACATTATGATTGTTTGGTCAATTTTAATCGTTTTTTTTTTTACCCGAATTTTCCAAATTTTTCAGTTTTAGCCGAAGATTTATTGTTCAGTTCAATTTCTATATTTTTTTGAATTTTTCAATCAGTTCTCCAAGATTTATTTGAACTGTCAGCGAATTATGATATTTTTCTAATAAGTAACAGAATATTAAAAATTAATAATTTTGTGTTTGTTGTTCCAAAAATTTAAATGCTTTCCAAAATCGGCAAACTAATCACGATATTTGTAAAATTTGATATTTTTCCGAGGAAAACTCGCCTTTTTTAGTCTTAAAACTACTCGAATTCTTACATCAATTTCCTCTAAAAGCTTCTCGTTCGAATTTTCATACTTTAAAGTATTTTTTCGAAGATTAATTTCTGAGCTCACTTTCCAACTTTTTATAGTCGACTATTTTTTGAACAGCGACAAGATAAATTCGAGCCATCATATTAGAAATTTAATCGTTGAAGGACTTCAGGCTAGTAAATTTTTCAAATTTCAAACAAATCTTGATTCTTTCTTGGAGAATTTCAATAATAAGCATCAAAATCCTTAATTTATATTTTTTTTTCAGTTTTCGATTCAGTTTCAGTTGAGTTGTTTCTTAATTTGATTCAAGGTTTTGCGTTGTTCCAAAAACTCTAATGAGCGTGATTTTCATCAGGACAGGTGAATTTTCCACTAATTGCAAATATTCAACCTTCTATGGATTTCTGTGATGTGCTGTCAAGCGAATTTTCACACGTTAATTTCAATATTTTCGAATTTTGAAAATAAAGTTCCCAGTTTTCCATATTTATTTTGAAGATTCACTTGTAATTGTGAGTTAAATTTACAAATTTCTAATTGAATTTTTATAGTCGACCATTTTTTTGAACAGCGACAAGATAAATTCGAGCCATTAGAAATTTAATCGTTGAAGGACTTCAGACTAGTAAATTTCTTAAATTTCAAACAAATCTAAGTTTTTTCTCGGATAATTTCAATAATAATCGAAACTCCCAATTTATTATTCATTTTTCGATTCAGTTTAAATTCAGTTGTTTCTTTGAATCAAATTTTTGGGGTTTTCCGAAAATTCTAACATCTTTAAGCATAATTTTCATCAAGACAGGCAAATTTTCCACCAATTGCAAAAATTCAACCTTCAATCGATTTCTCGGATTAATTTCCTCTGTTGTGTTGTCAAGCGAATTTTCACACGTTAATTTCAATATTTTCGAATTTCGAAGAACGTTCTCAGTTCTTCATATTTATTTTGAAGATTCAGTGTGGGTTAAATTTACAAATTTTTAATTGAATTTTAATAGTCGACTATTTTTTCGACAGCGACAAGATTAATTTGAGCTATCAGCGACGTGAAATTGAGAGTTTTTTTTTCTAGCATATTAGAAAATTAGAAATTTATCAAACGATCGACTTTGGCTAAGAAATTTCTCAATTTTCAAACAAGTTTTCGTTTCGTCTCGAAAAATATTCAACAGCCTCAAAATTCCCAATTTATATTTTTCTTCAGTTTCCAATTATCAGATTCGACTTTTCGATCGAAATATTCGAGTTTTCCATGCAAAAACTCCAAGCTGGGTTAATTTTCTCAAACGTTTTGTCGAGCGACTTTTCGTTATTTTCCAACTGAATTCCATCTTTGATTTTACTGTTTTCGGTCCGTATTCTCGAAAATAAATGGATAATTTCTATTAATACTGTAACTTCAGTCATTACTTATTCACACTTTGACATATGTTTTCTTCGAAAAAATATTGTAGAAAGTTGACTTGCGCCAATATTTATTGTCTTTCACAAAATGTAATCTTCTCGCCTCGGGAATAATTCGTGCTAAAATTACATACATTTCTCCACAAATTGGCCAAACTTTTTCAATAGTTTTGGTTTGTCTCATTTCCTTTTATTTTCCCGGCAACATACGTTTTTACTCTCACTTATTCAATTTTTCAACTCAACATCCTGTCAGTTCGACAATAAAATAACAACGAATTCAGAATAGTCCGTTTTATATTAACGGAATTTATAATTTCATGATTTTACTATGTAGGGGGGCCAATTAAATCCAACAACTTGCATATTAAACGAACAAAATCGTATCATTCGATAACGCATATTGATAAAATTATAACAAATTGGCTAAATTAATAACGAGATTTTTCTATAAATAGCAAAATTTTCAAGTTTTTAATTACAACAAGTTAATCTGCTCTTATTTATAGCTGAAAAAAAATTAATGAAAGAAAATTTATTATGGCGCTGGGGAATATTTAAATTGTTGATTATAAAGTTGCATTTGATACAGTATAACCTTTGAAGGTGAACGGGATCATAAAGCAAATAACTGGGTGGTGTCTTTCATAAATTTCTTCACCAGTTTTTCTTCAATTGTGAATATTTCTTTGATTATCGCAAATTATCAACTATTTCGATTATTATTTGTTAGGGACAATTTCCGAGGAAAAAATGGTCCTTTTCTTGGAATTATTAGTATTTAATTGTCTAAAATCCACAATATTTATGATTCTGTAGAATTTGAATAAATTTATATTCACGCCACATACTGTGAAATAACGAAAGGGCACTTCTGCATAACTCCCATGTTAACCATCATACCGAGACAAATTTATTTATCACAAGTGCCTTATCTAAGACGTTAATGGGTCTACGGCTTTTTACGTTAACGAACTTGACTCGTAATTACCGCTAGACATAGCCGATAAGAATGGAAATTCTTTCGAATAACTTAACAAATTATAAATTTTTTTTGTATCATAGGAGAGTTGGAAATTGTTCGATTCTAATCGATAATTGTTATTGTCATGACACAAATTTACTTTAAATACTTTATTAGGTAAATCGTGTTTTCTAAATTGAAACAATTACAGAGCGTCCCATCTAAGGGACACATTACAAAATAATGCCCGCTTTGGTGTCGAAATGAAACTGAACTTCGTGAGAAACTTTATCGATTAATTATTAGTGATAAACGGAAAAAAAATTGATATTCCAGAAATGGGTCTTCTTGAATTACGGATAGCCATCTAAACCGCTCCACAAACCCACTTCATTTTCTTTTTACAACAAACGGCAACAACATTCTGGTTTTGGTCTGTTAATTCAATGTTGTTGTTGTTTTCGACTAAACTACAACATGCAGGTTGTTCCATGTAAAAAGTAAATTGAACTCCGTGCGAGAGCCCACTAGATCGATGTTGTTATATTTAAATTTTTCAATTTGCGGTCATTGAATCCGTACTTTATTATTTTTGTTATTAAATTCGATGGACCTTGAAAAGAAAGTTGTTTTATTATTGTATCGATTTTTTTTGTGTTCATTTTAACGATAATTCAACTTTCACTATATGAATACAAGAGCCGACTGGTCAAGTGATTTTGAACCGATTTCGGACGACAGGTGGTCCACTTTTTCCGGCTCTATTGTTCGATTTTCTTCAAAAACTGATAAAGAATTCGATTCACATAGACTGTATGCGATGGGAAATAAACAGTTTTCAATAAAACTATAAAAACATGAATGAATAGAACGGGACTTGGAAATAAAAGATTCAAATTGTCGATAGACAATTGTGATAACTCAATAATAAATTGTTATTGTCGGTAATGGAAAAACCGATAATTTTTCCGGTCCATTAATCGACAGAAGCAGTTGTTTCGGATTTCGAATCGTGACCAACGAATTTGTATTCTTCACTTCTATTCATTTTCTCGAATTTCTAATCGCCTAATCCGCTGGAAAATCGGATTTTCTCGATACCTCATTATTTTCCGATTTTCGTCGATTAATCAACGAAATTATCGCGCCGCCGATCTCGATTGAATTCTTCCGGCTGATTTGTAATTTTGGTGGATGCGCCCCGCTTTCTATCAATTAAAATTCCAATAATTCGAAAATATCTCAGATATAGATTGTAAATATTCACGTTACAATAACTCGGATCGAATTCTCGGACTATTTAGATATGGTGAATTAATAAAGATAACAACGATAAATAAAAATTCTAATAAAATCCGATCTAATCAATGCAAACTTTCTCTAATTTGAATTTCACATTCGTTCAATAATTCAATCGGTTCGTTTACAAGAAAGATCGATCGTTCTAATAGGAAATGTGTCGATAATTAAAATCGGTTGTTTATATTGAGTGGGAAATAAACAATGTGAATTTACATTCATAATATTTGTGAAAAAAAAGAAAGAAAGTAGAACAGCCGATAAACTCGCACAAATAATATTTGTATTTGTAATTATTGTTGACAATAAAAAAATAACCTTGTATTATTATACTTTATCATATCGCGTATATTTTCTTGCTTATTGCTAATTTAATGTTTTTCAAAATTACCTTGACGGACATCCTTTTGCGCAAAGTTCATTCCCGTTTTACAATTAACATAAATTCCATCCATCTATTCATATAATTGCAATGTCTTATCAAGTTTTCCATTGAAATTATTTATGTTAATCGCGTCATATAAAGTGTAAATTACAATTATTGTCGGAAAAAAATCGAATTTACATCTTGAATGAATAAATGTGTTAACGAAACATGCGATATTATTGTTTAGAGATTTACGATCGAGGGACTTTTACCTCCAATTATAACAAAAATTTTCCGAAAACGACAAGATAAACAGCAATATGGGCTGATTTGAATCGTTGGGAAAAATGTTAATTTTACTCTATTCAGATCTCTATCGCTTCAATAACGAATTAATTACGGCAATCTAATCTTTGTTTACTAAAGTTGAATTTAAACTACTACAGTGAAGACGTTCCGGTACTTATTTATAAAGCCGGAAGATCAATTATCGCTATTAAAAGTCAAAATGGCTGTTATGTTGCGATTAATTCACTCAAATGACGGATTTCAGCAGTCATTTGTCATCAATTAAGTTGATTGATTAATAAAATTGGTCATTTAGTTGACGAGAAACAATTATAGTGAACCCGATTCAATCTAGTCAACTCGACTCGACTTAATGATAATTTGACATAAGTCGTTTCGTTTTTCTGTATAATCGCATATTCATCGCCATATTTTCCCAATAAAGCCATTTTTTCGAAAGGAATTCCTCTTGTTCATGATGAAATACATCAGGTTAATAACATTTCACTTTCCTATTATTATTATCATTATTATTAATATTATTATTATTATTGTATTACTGACATGCCGAATTATTACACGACTTAAGTAATTTTTCTTTTAGATAATTGAATGAACAATTGATAATTAAATTGCTTAATGATTGAAGAGGAATTTATAAGTGCACGATTCATTTTCGGTAGAAAGCTCTTCGAGTTTAATTAAATTTTTTTGTTGAAAATAGTGATTAAAATTCATTAAAAATTATATTAAATAAAAACCTTTATAAACTAGGATAAAAAGGCGCTTGTTTCATTAGAAATATCTGTTTTATGTCGGCTTTAAACTCGATAAATCGATCATATACATCGTGTCTGCTGTATGTTTCAAATATCTCGACTATTTATAGAATAAGTCGAATGAAATTTTTGAAAATCGAGCCACAGAAAGGAAAAAGCACCGGAAATTGATATGTGAAAATTGAACAGTGGTCGTACAGTGGACAGCCTGTATTTTTTTTGTTCAATTACTGTCTGTAAATAGACGGCGGAATCTTTACAATTTCCCAAAACAAAAAAAAAAAACGACAATCATTCGAATATTGCCAACTAGATAACAATAATAATAGTGATGTTTCATTGTTATAAACATCAGGTAGACGTACTAACTCAACTATCAAGGACGTACTCATTAGACTTGAAATTTTTTCTCTTGTGACAGCATTTTTTCCACTCTCTTTTGTACGTATTTTATTTTTGGATCAGTCATTTTAATTGTTATCGTTATGGTTGAGTTATCCTGAAAACAACTTTTTTTTTTGTTGTTGATTATTTTTTCTTGTTTAATTTTAGGGTTCCGATTCTTGGGTATCCGTTCATAATTTACAATCACAAGGCGGCGGTATCCTTGATCCTGATGATCGTTTGAGTGATGTAGTTGATGATCGGGAACAGATATTGGCCAGTTTCGAGGACGGCGATGGGGCCCATCATCATGGCGGCGGTGATGGGGCTAGTGGGAGTTCAGTGGGAACAGGCAGTCCAGATATCTTCCATGTAAGTCCTAAAGCCTTGATGAAATCCATCTAATAGTAGGTGTCGATCAATTAGTCATTAAATCACAATTGTTCAAATCATCACAAAGATGACGCAATATTTGAGTGTAATTCGTCGATTTTGTTGTGTTGAACAGGATGGTGAACATAAATATGGTCCGAATTATCCGCGTACGGATATCGAAGTGACTGGTGAGCAAATCGCATCGGGAGTACCAGGAGCATTACAAGTACGTCGTGGTAGTGAACCGGCTCTAAATCAATTACCAGTTGGACCTCCAGCACCATCTGAACATACCAAACGTTGGAGTGCTGCACCATTAATCTTGGAACCGCCACCGTACACGCCCGAATGGAATGATGATGCAAAAGAGGACGACGATGAACCGTCCGGATTCAGACGAATCGCTCGCGATGGCAGCAATCGACTGTCTATGCAATTTCTGGGCGATGGAGGCGGGTAAATTTCTCAATTTCCATTATATATATATATATCAATTGTTTTATCGGGTGATTCTTTTTTGTAGTTATCGTTGGGCGGAAGCTGCCGAAAGGGCGGCCCAATCTCGCGCCCATACAAGCACCTCATTGCCTAGAGAAAGTAAACGTAAAGAGCCATTAGGACAGGCGAATAACTCAACTAGTCCTCTACCAATAAACGAGAATGCCGAATTAATAGTGATACGTAATGAACCAGGACCGTTAGGTATTCATGTTGTTCCGGATTATGATCGTTCCGGTAAAGATCGTGGTCTATTAGTGCAAGGTATCGAACCTGGTGGTCGGATTGATCGCGATGGACGTCTAGCTATTTACGATCGAATCATCGAAATCAACGGACAAAACCTCCTAAATATGCCGTTTCAAAGGTGAAATCGATCCAATCGAATTCTATCATAATAAACAATAAACGTCGTTATTTTAGGGTGCAAGATATGTTCAAACTTTCCCTTACTTCGCCCGAATTAAGACTGAAAGTTGTGAAGAACAGCGGTTTGGACAGTTTACGGAAACCACCGCCGCCGCCAGTTTATCCCCGATTCCCGGAAGACAAAGAGAACGTATCGATGGTGGAGTGCGAACAGAAACGTAAATATAATAAATACCCGACAATTGTCACAATCATCAATCAAATTGATTCGATTACAGAAAGTACAAATACAAAAGTGGCTACTGTATCGCCGACGAAGAAAGTGCCGGCAATTTCGAAAAATCTCAAATCATTATTGACGGCCAACACTCGGAAAATCGGACGTAAAATCGAAATTGAATTGATCAAAGGTCCACACGGTTTGGGTTTTAGTATAACAACGCGTGATAATCCGGCCGGTGGTAATTGTCCGATTTATATCAAGAATATTATACCGAAAGGTGCGGCCGTTGAGGATGGACGTTTGAAAATTGGCGATCGTTTATTGGAAGTTAATGGTGTTGAAATGACTGGTAAAAGTCAAGCTGAAGCTGTTGCAGTTTTGCGCAATGCACCGCCGGGTAGTAAAGTGAAAATTGTCGTATCACGACAAGAGGATATTATGGAAAATGGTCTTCCACGAATTATTGTAAGTATTTTCTAGTATTTAAAAGGAATTTTGTAAATTTATGCACTATTAGTTGTTGGTTATTTTTGTGTTTTGATTTTTGATGATTGATGACAGGATTCTGACCAAACTGTTGAAAAAGAGGAAATTAATCAGGCAACTGAGGCTGTTAATGGTAATAATGATGCGGTAATACCACCTAACATACCTCCATTGCCGCAAAGTCATCTGCAAGCGTTGCAGAATCAACGGGAGAAGAATTCAGTAGCTAAAATTATATCACAATTTCAAGAGGCTGCCAATATTAGCAATGTAATTATTAGATTTTCATTGTAGTTTTCACTAACAACTAGATTTAGATTTTATTGCTTTTATAACTGTTATCTCCGCTTGTTCTCAATAGTTCTCACGTCTATTAAATTATCTGGTTTTATCGACTTTATTATTATTATTTTGGCGAAACTTTCACATTAATTTACTTTTTGAGCAAAGTTTAACGATAATCTCATTTTTTTTTTATTTTTAGCCATTTCAGAATCCACTTTTTGACCAAGAAGTCATTTTTTAACCCGATTCTCACAATTCTCCGCATAAATTTCAACGTTTCTAATCGTGTAGCTTGAATTTTGTGAATTGTCTTGATATCATTTTTCCACGGCCAAATTATAACATTTCTGTAGTGAATTTTTGGAATTTACACAGTTTTCCTTTTGAAAATTAGTTTTAATTATCTTATTACATTTTTCATTTTTAGCAAAGAAAACTTTGATAGAAAACAAATTTTTTAGGTGATATTCCCATTTTTTTGACAGAATATCCAAAAAAAATAAGCCTTGTTATTTTTCTTGGCAACAGTTCATTTTCTTTGCTTCATGAATTTTCACTGTAAAATGTTTATTTATGGTACAAAATTTCCAAGCTCCTCTAAATTTAAGTTTTACAGAAGAATTTCCAGATGTTTTGACAGCCAAATTGGAATTTTCTAATAAATTTTTAATAAATCTCAGTAAAAATCAATCGAATCTTTTTTTGTCCATTTTTCCAAATTCTTAGCTTATTCAACCATTTTGACTGTCAATTATTAATAGGTGGTGGTGATATAATTTCGTTAAGAAATACAGATACATGTTTTTATCAATAATTAATACTATTTGAACCTCGGTTAACACGCTAGATTTGATTCGCAAAACAGCGAATACCGTGTAAACTGTAAAGACAATTGAACAAGTGATAAACGATTCGAATACCGTGTCAGTCGAGGTTCAGATTTTTTCTGAAAACTCCTCAATAATTAATTTTTATTTTTCAATTCTTCAGCCATCGGATAAGTCCGACGATATGATCTTCCCATGGAAACATAGAGAAATTCTAACATTCAATATACCGGTACATGATTCGGAAAAAGCCGGTCTCGGTATCAGTGTTAAAGGTAAAACAAGTGGTACACAAGATTTGGGTATATTTATCAAAAGTGTTATACATGGTGGTGCAGCATCACGTGATAAACGTTTAAAAACAAATGATCAATTACTCAATGTTAATGGTATATCGTTGTTACATCAATCGAATAGTGATGCAATGGAGATGCTACGTAAAGCTATGCTACACACTGAAGGACCGATTCCTGGTAATATCACCTTGACTATAGCTAGACGAGCATCATCACCTGGAGTCAATAATAATAATAGTAATAATAGTAGTAATAATAGAAGCTTTAATAGTAGTCGTGGATCTGATCCGAATTTGCTCAATACATCAAATAATGGTGAACAATATCAATCAACTGATACCGAACCATCATCATCATCATCACAAAGCCATAGTAATAATTCCGGAGCTAGTGGTAGCTCTACAAATACAGTAATATTCAATCCAAATTTAAATCAAAATAATTACGACAATAATAAACAAATGCAACAAAATTTAAGTCCAATACACACCTGGAATCCAGTATTGGATCGTTTAACTGGCAATAATAATAAACAATTGAGAAATGAGAGTTATTACAAAGCCACCCATGATACTTGGAGTAGTAGTATGATGGCGAATAATTCATTCAATAATCTAACTAGTCCAACATTAAATCTAACAACAGCTGAACCAATTTTGATTGAAGATGAATACGGCTCACGAATTATACCACAACATCCGAACAATACACGAATCAATGTACATATGACTAATAAACTGAATTTATCGAATAATAATAATAATGGTATAACAGAGAATCGTAACGATAGCGAACCTGATGGTAAAGCCAGCTTATCATTAACTAATAGCGGTTGTGATAATAAAACAATTGAAACAACATCATCGACAACAGTTCAAGGCAACGATGCCACCTATGCCAGTCAGTTATCGTTGGAAAATCCGCAAGGATTTTCGCGGGATGCTTTCGGTAGACAGAGCATGTCGGAAAAACGACATGCGACTTTGGATGCGAAAAGCACCGACACTTATCAACGGACGAAGAAATTGCGAGAGGAACGTAAAGTCAGAGAAGGCAATAGTAAGTTTTATTTTATATTTATTCGAATTGAAATCGAAATTTCTTGTGGCTTTTGTGCTAATTGGTCGATTATTGTTCTAAAATTTTTATTAATTTCGAAACAGCTAATTTAGTACGAGTTGGGTCAGTGGAATCGGTTATAAGTGTAAATCGTTCATCCGAACATCCGGAATGTAAGCATTTATGTTTCTTTTGTGTTTTACTTTGAAATTAACAAAATTACTCTCTATCATTCATTATACAATGGAATTTGTTTTAATTGTTACTAACTTTCTATAATTATCTAATATTATTGAGTTGAGATTTTTTTCTAATTGTTTCTGTTTGATTGATTAAGTAGATGCCGATAAATTGGGCCAATTGGGCCCCTCTCTCGGAATGAAGAAATCTTCTAGTCTTGAATCCTTACAGACGATGGTGCAAGAGGTGAGTTTCTTGTTTAAATTTGAAAATTTCTCCAATTAATTGATTTTGAAGCAGATTCAGATGCAGGAAGAAGGCGATCCGGCTTACAGTTATCGAAGTCCTTCTGGTGCTTTGAAAGTGATAAGAGGTCGAGGTTGTGAGGAGAGTTTTCGAGCGGCCGTCGATAAACACATCGTCGATCCTAATCATCAAACCGAAATCGGTAATTTTCATATTTACTCCAATTAGAATAGATTAAATTGGCTATTTTTGGTTTAAAGGTGCGAAAAAACATTGGTTACTAGATGGTCCAATGGAGAATGAGCGCGAAATTGATGGCTTCACTAATGTAAGAGGTGCTCCACGACAATCCTCGTTAAATGCAGCCTTAGACAATAAGCATAAGCATGGGAAAAAGAAGCCTGGTATTTTGAAAGGTATTGGTTCGATGTTTCGTTTCGGGAAGCATCGTAAAATGGAATTTAATGATGTACAACATTATCATCCAACAAATGAATTTGATAGTAATGCTAATAATGTTGCTACAACAACAACAACAACAACAACAACAGCAACACAAGAAGATAATCAAAATCAAAATCAACAACAGGAAAGGCTACAAGAACAATCACAACAGCAACAACAACAACAGATTCAACAACAGTTGTTGCAACAACAGCGAGAACAACAAATTCAAAGAGAATCGATTTATCAAAGGCACGGTTTCATCCATCGACACGCCGAACAAGTCCAAGTGATTCCGGAAAATTCCGTCCTTCCACCTATTAAATATCGCAATCAAAATAATCACAGTGATCAACACAATCTTCGTAGAACCGATAGAAAGATGCACGATCAAAGACTACGACATACGTACTATCAACCGGACGATAGAGATAATTTATATGATCAACGACAAGTATGATTATTTTTTTTTAGCATATTTTTGATGGAAATAATGAGAAATAATGTACGATTTCAGAGAATGGAACCACCGCCAAGTTATGGTGAATTTGGTGGTAGACCTGGTAGTCGTTCGGGAATCACAGATTCCGTCCCATTTACACATTATGTCAATTATAATGAACTTCAAAATCATTTGAGGTATGTTTGAATGAGGAATGTACAGTTTTTCTTCGAAATCAGGGGCTCTTTTCGAGAATGTTGTGTTTTGCATTTCTCTACCCCTAAATTTCTAATATTTGTTTATGTGATGCACATTTTTATGTAACTAACATTTGTTTTGTTGCATGACGACTATTTTATTTTAAAGTTTAAAGTCAACAACTAGAGTAGAGTTCCAAAATAACGGCATCCTTACGATTCTTCAGATTTATTTTAATTTTTTTTATGTTTTGAGGGACTCAGACGTTTTATTAGGGGTTGAAAGTATCTCAATTTTTCACTAGAACTTCAACGTTGTTCATCATTTGATTCTCATATTATATTGAAGTTATGAGAGTTTCAGTCTAACTTTAGGGTTAATTTTTGAAATTTCATACAGAATTCTCCAACCAATCAGGATTTAGTAGCGAACAAATCTAGAGACTGTTACGTCATAGAAGTAATTATGATTGGTGTACACATTTTCCGTTGTTTTATCATGACCAATCATGAAAAAACTATTTGGCGGTATAATCAATTTTTAATATTGGTAATGTTTTATAAGGCCTCGTTATTTTGGAAGTCTTGTACCATACAAATTGTCCCATTATCAGTGGTACAACTTGTATGTTTATTATTGATAATTGATAGCAATAATTGTAAATAACTTTTAACATCAATTGTTTTGTCAATGTAATTGTATTTTGTCCCAAACAGCCGTAAAGATCCTCTATCTGACAGTCAAATAAATCAGATGCGTCTGCAAGTTCAACAGCAAAGATTAAAGGTGGAGGAAGAAAGGTATGCACTTTGTTTCCTAATTTTATTTTTAACAACACAATTTCGCAATCTAGTCTGCTTTGTTTTCTATAAAATAAAACCAACTAAAAATTTGGTGATAGATTCGGACTTTTATCTTCTCTTTCCACACATTTTTTTGTAGTTTTGTTTAGATTTTGGTCGTGTAGTTTTTTGAATGACTGATCCCTTAACCGTTATTGTAGTTATTTGGTGCAAATTCGCCAATAATCACCAGTTAATTAACGATTTTTTTCGGTTTCGATAGTCGCAAACAACATCAGTACCATTCGCAAAGACAGTCGAGAGATAACCAATTGAGACCGGTTTCGAATTTTTACGAATACGAAAGTATCCAATCGATTTTGAATAGTCGAGCTGGACGAACCCATCCACAACAGAATCAACCAACTGTGATTTATCAACAACAACAAGACCCCAATTCGAGTCCGTCAACACGACAACAACAACAACAACAACAAGGCCAACAACAGCCAGTTCAAGGACGACACCCGAATCGGGTACCACAGCATCGGGGCCCTTTCGTCACCCACGTCACTATAGGCGAGCATAATCAACAAAATGGAACTAAAGTATAAAATCCATCAATTATCTTAAAATATTATTAGTAATTATATAATTAGAGATAAATAATATCGAAATTATTGTTGTATATATTTATATGATTTATCTTTTATATTGTTGTAAATATCTATAATGAAAATTGAATTTTTTTACTATAAATAAATAAATTAATTATCGAGGTGTAATTGTTTGATTTGGGATCAGCCATAGATTCATCTGTATTGCATATTTATTTGAAAATAGGTATACAGAAAAAAAACAGCCGATTTATAATTACTAATATACAAATAATAAACTGTATGAAATCATGAAAAATAATAATGATAATTAAGAATTATTACAATAATAATAATAATGAGTAATAATAATAATAATGATAATCATAATATAGTGATATTAATAATAATAATAATGATAATAATAAGACGGGATGAATCTGCGGAAACGACAATATAGAATTGATTGAAGTATCGTCTGATTTCATTGAAGAAAACCAGCCCAACTTCAATCAATCGAGAAACACACAAAAAATAAAAATAAAAACCAGGACAGTAATCTATGAGTGTCTTCTTTCTTGTATTTTTTTCGTTTTTGTTTATTTTTTTGGCAAAAGCTTCATTTTAAATGCAAAGTCTTATTTCCGTTATACAGCATTCCATTAAAGAATCTTTTATACATCTGCTCAATGTGAGCAATTCTAAAATATAATTTCATTTTCAAAGAACAAACATACAAACTTCGTCTAAATTGTTCTTTTATTTGAATTGATTTAGAAAAATTTGCATGTCGTGCACAATTTCGTTTGCTAAGGAAGAACAAATACACTGTATTCTGA
>JAZBGZ010000424.1:29108-46689 GCA_037414795.1 Stenodera caucasica | reverse complement strand
GAAGACTGGAATCGTGACAAGCCATAGTGATATCGCTAGCAACTTCACCACAAAAGATTTATGTTGTTGAAACGTAAAAGATACCAAAGTCGAAGAAAGCAATTGTAGGATTAGAAGTAAAAAAAAAAAAACATAATTTATCACAGTCGGAATTTTTGTTATATTATCTAAACCGGAAAAAAATCAGTTCGTATTAAAATAAAATCGAGATATTTAATGGTTGAGTTGAGAAAGGCAAAAAAAAAAGAGGAACGAAATTGATGAAAATCTCTAGAGATAGATGGAAAATCTTTAGTTGGTAGAGACTGACGTCAAAACGCCTCCAGATTATGATATTCGAGCCCCGGGAATCACATACGGTTCACCAATCCTCTAGCCAATTTAAATTCACTATAACATCAACTAAAAACAGTGATAACTATATTGATAGTATATATTGAACGCCTACTTGATCACATTAATCAAACGATAACGAAATTTAGGTGTAATAGAAGTATTGGGGTGAATTTACGATTGAGACGAAATAAGGGTTGTACTCGAAAGTAATTCACTATTGATTTGAAGATAAATCTGGATTATATTTTGCTGACTTTGAGTTTTCTCCTTTAATATTCGAAAGAATGGGAAATAATGTTGGTTAACAACAAATTTTCTCTAAAAATCGAAAATTTCTAACGAACGCATCAGATGCAGTTGAAACGAGAAATTATTAATCTTCTATATTTACATAATCTTTGACTTTTTTTTACGTCCTGCTTTTCAATATTGGAAATTTAGATACGAATTTCCGGGCAGTATTTACAATCGGGAGGGATGTCTGGATTATTCCAGGCTCAAAGGAAATAGCGCCAAAATCTTGGACTCAATTGACGTCCATGATTATATCGAACTGATGTTTATTGAAAATTTTCGTGTTTCTATGCAGCGAAATTGTCATATTTTTATTCAAATCGGTTACTCTTTCGAATATTCAACAATATATTATATAATTTTTTGCTAATATTCAAGTTCTTTGACAGTTTTAGTGAGGTTTCAACTTTTCCAATAAAAATCCCAGATAATTGCTATTATGTAAGAAAATTTCCACCATTTATCAATTTCATACCTTTTTCCTTGACATTTTCAATTAGTCCACCCCAATTCGAGAATATTACTGTTTTGCTTCATATTAAATCATAATTTACTGGATTTTTAAAATCTTTGATCTTGGCTGGTATATTTTTGGAATAAAACTTTTTAAAGTTATTCCGGGTAAACTTCTATAATTTTACATTTTGTGTTAAATCTGTATGAATTAATTTCAATTATATACCATAAATAATGGTTTACTGGTTTATTTAACAGTTGAAATTAAAGCATCTGGCGTTGAACGATCCATTCCGCCTGTTACTATTGTTAACAATCATTTCTCACAAGAATAAGTTGTACGAAATTAACATGGAACAATTCGTTAAAATCTAAACAACTTTCATGGCAAAAAAATTGTGTGGAAATAAACAACGATTAGAAGTTGAACGATTTTTTTTTTTTTGTTGTAAAGCCTTTCCGAAAGTCCATCTAATAGATTGAAATTACCGAAATAAAAAACAACTCATCATTTTATAGAAAATCGAACAATTTTCTCAATTTCTATCCGAAAACGGTCGATGTAATTCTATAAACTTAAACAATGGACATTGGATGTGCTATAAACCGGATATATATTTTTTTATTATATAGGATAAAATCAGATCTGATTTGTGTGCTCAACAAGTGTTTGTGGCTTCAATAGTCGAATTACCCGCTTTTCTATAATAATAACAAACAAAGTACAGTTTTCCAGATCTTTCCGTGAAAATAATCAGTTTTCTCACCGTTATAGAACTATAGTAGATATTAAATTTCCAGCAATTTACTCGAAAGTTCCGTTCTAAACTGAAAATTCTCTTTTATAACATTTGAAATTGAATTGTTCTTGAGCATACAATATGAAAATTTCCAATTTACAAAAATTTTCCAATTAAATCCAATTCTTTATTATAGTTGTTATTGTCGTAACGGACTTTCTAATGAGTTCTTCAGATATTTACACAAAATTGTGTTGAATCTTTGAATCGACAAATTACATGCTGGGACATTTCCCATTTTATTTAACCAACCCTGAGAGATAAAGCGAACAATCGGAAAATCTAATAAAACTAATATTAGTTGTTAGTTTTCCGGCAATATACACAATTTCAAAGTTTGTACAAATACAAGTTGGTTGCTTTTATATAATATTTGTTAACAGGAATAATTGTCGCAACTTTATTATTTATATTTCGCTAACAAAACTTTATTGATTGCTGTTTTATTATTGGAAAATTCCACTGATTAGTTTACATTTTTGTAAATATGGATACACATTAAGCGTGTTTAGAGCTCGTAGAGTATATTAAATAATAAATAACGAGTCGTAGATATAGACCAGACACGTACAAAAGCCCTTCACATAAAAGAATAAAACAGCTTTTAGTTTAGTTGAGTGTTTCTAAGTGATAACGAGCCAAATATAAAGCTAACTAAACACTGAAAATGTCTTATAGTTTGATTATTATTATTATTGTTGTAGACCGGATATTGCCGGATTACGTACAATGGCGACACCTAGACCAACACCAGCTCTTGAAGACTTGGAAGCGGCACCACGTCGTCAAGCCTCTGTAGATGCTGAAGCTATCCGTATTGTTATTCATGATGTCGATTCTGGTTCAACGGCAGCAGCCCAAAGACGTGTTTTACTCAGGAGAGATCCGACAGACAAAGCTCATAGAAGTGAGTTATTATTATCAATATATTATTCAAATTAACTAATCAACTCAATAATAATAGAATATTATTTTATGTTGTGTTGAATTTGATGTGATTTGATACCAACTCAATTTCCTCGAGAACAATCCAACTATTATTTGTGAACTGATTATAAACAGAATTACTAGAAGTTGCCAACTTAGTTTTATAATTTTTATCGGAAAACTTCATTTGAAACTCAGATCGTGAGGCGCATCCACCAATTCTCAACATACGAATTTCAACTTTCTTAATTCGTTAGAATATCATCAAGACTTACATCGAAACAGACAAGTTTAATCTTGTTGAACAAGTGTAAACTATTCAATGATGGATTCATTTATTCGCAACTAATTGCACTGTTTCCGAAAATTTTTAATTTGAGCTTCATCAGAAATTCTAAACTATCTCGAATCCAAAGTTGATTATTGGTTATAATTTTAAATTTTTAACAAGAGCTCTAATTTTGTGAAGCTTCCATCTAGAAAAGTTTATTTTGTTTTTGGAACAGAAATTATTCACTAGCAATTCCTTGACTTTCTTTCCAACAAACTAAACTATAATATAATTTCAGATATCAAAAATTCAACTGAGATATATTTTGTCGTTGTTTCAATCTGGCTGATGGAATTTCGTAATTTTTCTCGAATTTCGAAGTTATCGCTAATAATTTACGAGAGTCTCCCGGCGCCTCCACCATTTTTTCTCGACTCTTCTAATTCATGAGAAAACTTTGATTTTGTCGAGAAATTTATCTGGGATAATAATATAATTCATTCGGTTTTGTATGTTCTGGCCTGGCGCCTCCACCATTTTTAACGATATCCATTAAAATTATATTTATTGGTTCCAGAATTTTTTTATAAAGATTATTATTATAAGAACAATTTTCCAACAATTTTAGGAGCTTCTTGTTTTGTGGGGGAGTTTTTATGGGTTTCAATGCAACAAGTCCGATTCGTGTATTAAATTTTGGGTTAAAATTTCGACTAATGACGCCATTAGTTCAGTAGTAGTAAAGGAAATGGAATATCTTAATAAGTGATATTATGTAATCCATTAAATTACAAGGGCGTTATAGTGTGGGTGTGAATGCGTGCACGCCCTTATAATTCAACAGGTTAAGGTTATAGTTTGTCATACTGGATCAAAAAAAAAAAAAAAAAAATGTTTGTCTTGGTTTCTTTTTTTTTACTGTGAACCGAACTATCGATTCTTGTTTGTGATAAAACTAGAATTGGTAACAGATCAGTTTGATGTTGAACATCACATAAATTAGTCTCAAATCGATAAACAACTCACCGCAGGTACTCAATTTTATTATGTTATCCAATTTGAGCTAATTCTATGTTCTCTAACAACAACAACAACAACTCTCTCAATATCACAGCTAATCGATAATTGGGAGAAATTTTTTGTCTTCTAAAAATCGATTATGTACCTAATTATTATTCAACATGGCATTTGTTCTATGTAGAGTTTATACCGTTTTCAAGCTACATTCTCTCAATTATCGTTAGAACCACATTAGTTTAATATCATTAGATTGTCATTGACGTCAAAGATATGCCGCAATGAGAATTCCCAAGGTTTAAGGAATTCCAGTATGGAACTTTATGAAGATCCTGCTCGATTTACTAAACGTATTCCACAAAATACCATTTTTATTATCATCAAGATCATCAATATTTTATTGAAATTCTATCAATAGTTTGTGTTAAATTTTTTTTTTTTTTTTTTGTTGATCAATAATCGGAATAATCGAGGCCAAAAATATTAACATTTTTATTTATTATTTGAGTACATTAAGTCGTTGTGTGGTTTACTGGAAAATTGTTTTCCCGTTTATTGAGTGTAGTGGAAAATGACGCAATAACAACTCCAATTAGCTTGTGTTTTTGTGATCAATTATCGTTTGGAAGTGACTGATTTAATAATAGGGAAATTTTTTTTTTTTTATTAAATGGATTAATTCTTATAAAAGTTTATTGTTTGTTTATAGCCCGTGGTTTCGGTATGCGTGTAGTCGGTGGTAAAACCGGCTCTGATGGTCGTCTTTTCGCCTATATTGTATGGACCGTACCAGGTGGTCCTGCTGAGAAAGGTGGTCTACAACAAGGCGATAAAGTATTAGAATGGAATGGTGTAACATTAATTGATCGATCATTTGAAGAAGTTTGCAGTATTATGGACCATACTGGTGATACAGTTGAATTATTAGTTGAACATGCTACCGATTTACGTATGTGCGATTTATTAGACGATCCAATGCCACCTTCTAATATCAACAGTCGGAAATCATCAGAAGCTAATGTTACCGCATTACATGTTGGTAAGTTTAAATTAAAACAATATTGATGGAATTCAATTGAAATTTTTTTTCGTAATTATTGATTTTAGAACCATCGGAAAGTGATAAAACACCATCATCACCGACTAGACGGAAACTACCAAAGACACCGGTATAGAATTTTATTTAATCAATTCTTTATTTTAAGTCATAAGATTATTGAATAATCAATTTACGTAGTCATGGCAACAAATCGCCCCTATAGAATTTTAGAGAAGAAAAAAAACAACCACCCTCAATTTTTGTGTTTATTCGAAACCAACTTCGATACGTTTTTTTATTTATTTTATTTTATGTTATTTTTTTTTTTTTATTAAAATTGTTTGTTGGAACTCTTCAACATTGCATTATGAAGTACTTGAGTAGAATTTTAAATTTTGTTGTGAGGTGATGTGTTGCCTGCTAAAATTTCAACCATTCTCCATATTTTATTAAAAAAGTAAAGAAACATAAAAGACATCCTATGAATTTCAAAATCCGCATTGAAATAAATTTGAAAGAAAATCAACATAGATGATTTCTCTAAAATTAAGACTATAATCGATGTATAATCGGTGTTATTTTAGTTGAAGTTTATTTTCTTTGATTTAATTTAATTTAATTTAATTTAATTGGCTCTGTGTCGCCCTTAATCTAAAATCTCTGTGATACTCTAAAACTATCCAACTATTAATAAAACTTATTACCATATTTTGAAAAATTGGCCTTTTCTCTTAATTTAAATCAATGTCTAGCATGAAGATTTGGTTAATTGTTGTTAATAGTTGATGCTTTAGCTAATATTGTATTTTAATCAGGTAGATAAGTTCGATGTATATTTTTAGTAGTTATTCGCTATTATTTCTCAATTATTTTCGTTGTAATACTTTAATTTATCTTTTTAATCATAGTAGAATTACTAAATGTACTGTAGATAGATTTTGTCGTTAATCAAGGTTTTATCGTTCAAAAATCACTAATTTCAAAACAAATTTGTGAAAATTTTAGAAAAACGACAATAAGAATAAAATGGCCCCAATCTTATTAAAACTTTTATCATGAACGATAAAAGCTTGGCTCTTTGAAAAAATTGTAATAACAGAACCAATACAGTAAGTCTCGGTATTCTCAAGCCAAGTTTCCATCTCCATCGCTAGGAATCAAAATGGAAGAAATTCATCGAATCAAATCTGAAGAGTGTGAGATAAACGACGCATCCTCAAGTATTAGAAAGATGATTATTGCAATATACGAGTCGTAGATGGAGATGGATAGTTTGTTGTAGAATACCGGACCTCATTAGTTTCAAATTCTTTAATTAGAGAACGTACTGATCGAACAATTTTTAACTAATGAATTTCTATTGAAACTTTTAACTTGAGAGCTTTTAGATGGGAAAAAGACCTATATATATACATATATATTTGTTATCTGGAAAATTTATATAAACATATCAATACGTATACTTGAATCTTTAATGAGAAACAAAACCAATTTGTGTAGTAATTTTAATGGAGAACAGGTGTCCGTTTTTCCTCTGTCTAGATTCAAAAACAAAAACAATCGGGTAAAGGGTAAAACGGATATCAATGTAGTTCATTGAACTGATTGATTGTTAAATATTTGACAAAAAAAAAAGACAATATAATCAAGTAGTTTATAAATTATTGTTATTATTTCCCGAAATAAGTAGCCGTAGTCGTTCAAGCTTTCCATTAATTTTATCATCAAAAATTCGAAAATTAATATTGAAATTGGTCAGTTTGATCGACAATGGCCAAAATAATAATAATTAATTGTGTTTATTTATAATATTAAGTTGGTGTCAGCTGGGACAGGTGTCCAAAAAATTTAGGTGCTTCCTCTCATTTATTTTCTATATGTAATAGCGTCCAAAATCCAATAATAATAATAATAATCAGCGATTACAAAAAAAAAAAAACAAACAAAACGAGCGAAAATAGTTGTTATTTTTGATAAACAGCCCTTCCTGTTAAATTGTGTGTTGTTGTTGTTGTTGGTGAGGATTCCAGGATTGTGGGACAACAGAATAGGTACGCGATTTTAAACCCGCTATCTGTCCCAACTGGCACGATAATTCTTGCTCTATCACTTACTCCTTGTATGGTGCTTGCTTTTATTATTAATTATTATTAATCATCAATATTATAAAATCAAATTGAAATTGAAATTGTAGCGAAAAATCGGGGAATCACCCGTTAATTATATCAATTTAAATTGTGCTTGATTGTGTGTGTTATCCAAGCATGTTGTTCATGTGCTTTCAAAACTATGTCAATCTCTCTATCAATAATAGATTTATTTAGTTTAAATTAAAATCGGTCAAAAATCCGATTCGGATCAATAGTTTTCCAATTATAGAAATAGTTTATATGGGCGAAATTTTTCAGGAACAAATAGCTAGAGAACGTACCGTTTCCGGACGTATACAAATCCAAGTTTGGTATCATGATGAACGTAAAGAACTAGTAGTTGCAGTTTTGGCCGCCGATGATTTAGCCCCACGCGATGAAAGTCTTGGTTATGGTTCCTTACCAGAAGCCTATGCTCGATTATGCTTATTGCCTTTAACGTAAGTCATTACAATTAGTAATCAATGATGATGATTTTATTTATTTATTGTTTTGGATTTAGAACCGAGGATCATTGTGTCCAAACTGAGGTAGCCCCGGCTAGTCAAAATCCAATCTGGAATGCCAATTTAAGTTTTCCCGCTGTACCCGGTGAGGAGTTGATGGAGCGCGGTTTAGAAATAACATTATGGGATTTGATGCCGCATAACGAACATTATTTTCTTGGTGAATGTTCAGTTGATTTACAAAAAGCATTTTTAGATGATCGAGCTGTATGGTGTCGTTTAGAAGATCCGCGACAATTACGAATTAAATCACCGCATACATCGCCAAGAGGTTCAATTACCGGTATTGGTAAACGTAACGATTTCGGTAATCAACGCAGCATATCAGATGATGTTGATTCAATTGGTGAATGTGCCAGTTTATTACATCCGGATCATGCTTGGGGCTCGCGACGTGGCTCAAGTCAATCCGAACAACTAGAAGTTGAAGTTTATCAATTAGGCAAAGATTTTTCTAGATCATTACCGGGATCTAGACGATCATCATTCCAATCGGCTCAAGAACAACAAAACGAGCCGGATTTACCAGCAGCACCACCGCCACCATCGTATAGTCGCGATAGACGACGTAGCAGTTGTACGAGAATGTTGAGGGATCCTGAAGAGATTTTGAAATCATTGAAAGCGGTCAAAGGCGAATTGGGACGGACTATGAGCCTATCAGCTGATAAGAAACATAGAAGTGAGTTGTTCTAGTAGTTTATTAGGAGTTATATTGATGTCTTATGTTTTATGCACACAATTTTATGGATCTTTGACAATTTGATAAGCATGATCAAATTATAATTTATTTTGATTTGATGATGCTCATTGAAAAAGACTTTCAATTTTGAAAGTTTTCATTGCTTTTACACACTATCTAATAATTCCTTTCTTCTTCTTCTTACACATTTGAAACATTTTAGCGGAACTATAACCGCAATCTGGTAAGATATCCACTAATCAGCACGTAATTAGCTTCTATATTTTATTATATTTAATTGGTATTGAAATCGTCACGTAAAATTTATACCCTTGTGCTTTGTGTGATGTCGACGTCTTTTGTTTTGCTCACCATATTGTTTATCATTATATCACCAACAACTAGATATAGGCGCCCAACAAATTAACAACAAAGTTAGACTTAACAGCTTCAATGAGTCCCAATTGGCTGTATAGAAATCCAAACGAAATTACAAATAACTAACTAACTCTAAATCTTTAATCTTTTGAGATTTAGAGCGAGTTAGAATACCAAATTGTTCGATTTGAAATTTAGTCGCTTCGTAGAACTTACTGAAGCTCTAAATTAGTTTAAATATCCTAATTATTCAATCTATTAATGGTGAATTTTAAAATGCAGGATCTACAAGTGGTGCTTCCAGTCGTGATAATCGTAAAGATAGTGTTATTGAAGTACAAGAAACAAAAGAACCAACACCACCATCAAGTCCAGAACGTACATCACCACCTGAATTGGGTCCTGGTCAAATAAAACCACGTGGTTTTCGTTTATCTAGTACACGACCTGTTGAATTAAAATTGAGTTTATTGATGACAAAAGGTCAATTAGAAGTTGAAATTGTATGTGCTAGACATATAGCACCTAGAGAAACACCACCAGATACTTATATTAAATGTTATCTGCGTGATGGTGAACGATGGTTACAAAAGAAAAAGACAAGAGTTATTAAACATTCATGTGAACCACAATTTCGACAAACATTAAAATATCAAGCATGTGATATATTGGGTAGAAGTTTAGTTATTATGTTATGGGAACGGCAAGGTGGTTTTGAACATAATCAAGGTCTTGGAGGGGCTGAAGTTGCTTTAGATTCATTGACATTAACACAACTAACGACTGGATGGTATCCATTATTTCCTATACATTCATTAGGTTCCGATTCAAATGATTCACCTTAAATCAACACAGAAAACACCATTCGATGACAAATAATTCTAGAGAATAATTAAGGAATTGACTATAAACCCAACGAAGTCACTTTACCAACCGGCAATTTTCGTTTAAACCCCAATTCAAACCTACCCTCAATATTCACATAATCTTAACAATCATATCAATAATAATTTGCGCAACCAAACAAGAGAAAATCAATTGAATACAAGGACCAAGCGATTTTATACAAATTCGTTATTTTTCTAGTATCAATCATTTTAAAAATAAAATGCAACTCAAACAAGATGATAAAAACGACTTTTGAAACATTTGGAGAGATAAAAAATTATAAAAATACATATTAAAATTAATAAATTTGATGTAATATAATTAATGTAAATGTTAAAAAATCAATGTGCTAAAATTACACCAATGTATATATTGAATTGACAAAAATTTTTGTTAGTTAGAACAAAAAAAAAGAATTGTAGATTTAGGTAGATTTAAACAATTTCTCTAGCACTAATTCTCAAAATTTTCAAACTCTACAATTTCACTAGATTTGTTGATTTTTTGCTCAGGTAATTCTAGGATTTTCCTCGAATAGATCTAGATTGTTCCGAGTTAAATTAGAAAAACAGTCGATTATTCTCTAATTAGAAATAAGGTAAAATTGGTGAATAATCGCGTGTTTCCCCAGTTCGTCTAGCCTAGCTCGTTTAAAGTCAAAATAATCCCTAAATTGATCGAACTATAGATTCGGTTTAGTCCTATGACTGGCGCTCTTAAATCAAAAAAAAAGTGCCAAGTATTTTTCTGTAGGAGTCGAAGATTAGGAATAGTGCCAGTCAAAGTTCTAATGATCGATTCCCCAATTCCATCCCGATTATAATTATCAATTTGACTGAGTCGGTTTTAGTGAGATTCACTTTAAAGGTCCTGTCTTCCGTGGTGTAGCAGACCATCCAGTTCCATATCCTTCTCGTGACTTTTTGGGATACTACAACTATTTTTTTATTGAGAATTGAGATTCTATAGCAGCAAAAATAAATGAAGATCGTATGAAATTTTTGATACAGTATAATTAAAGATAATAGAATTAAATTAATTTACATGATAAAGCTTGATTTGTGTGAAATTTTGTAGCTTTGTTCTAAATAATCAATGGCCTAACATTGAAACGCGACAATCCTCTTTAATATTATTCTATGGACGATGCTTAAATGTTGAGTATTTGTGTAAACATATCCCTTGACAACAACAACAACAGCATCTACAACAATTATAAAAGAATAAATAAAAATTAAGGGAAAAAAATTAAACACTAGCTAGTGACAATCTGTTCATGTGATGTTCAATTATTTTCTAATCTTGGTACTGGATTGCACTTTTTTTTTCAATTTCATATAATAAGAATCTATTTCGGCGTTTGTAATCCGGAGCCAAATATTAATCAATATTTATTTATACATGTTATTGCTGTGGAGCATGATAATTGTAAACACTTGACACCATACATATTAAAATAACTAGAATAATAACAACTAACAACACTTCATTCATGCTTCGATTCCGTTTTATTGAAATATAATAATGTTGATTTAACTGCTGTTATCGATGTGTTGAAAATCCGAATTATTTTTGTTAAATTATAAATTAAAACTGATTATTATAAATGTGTTGTTCATAAATGTAAGAGCTGGAAAAATAAAAATACTTGTGACAATGGTCGAGCAAATTCAATGAAAACACATCAATTAAGATCTTTTGAAAAGAGAGTGAACGGTACGCCACTGCCATAATTTGAAAATCCCGCTATAAACCCCATCTCGATACCAATCTAACAGCTACAAATATTTCCAACAATAAGTCGCTAATAATCGTAATCTATTCTTCAGATATTTCCTCGACTTCTCATCACTTTAAAATTATTATATAGAATTCTCTCACTAATTTTTATGTGTGAAATTTGTTTCGTTCGCAGCACAAATAATTATAATTTTTCGGGATTGTCTTCCTTTATTTAATCTTCAACTGTCACATTACAAAAGTACACATAACCTACAATACTAACATGAAAATTTCTATAATAGTTTGTTTATTTAATTAATTAGAGTTATTATTTGTTATTATTATTGTTATCACCGAGATAATTCAGTGTTTATCATGGAGCACTTGTTGGCGAATGTGGATCATATGAAATTCGATATAGAAGTGGCGCTGGATGAGCAATTCGGCGCTTTGCCCCTTCCGTTCTCCGGCATGGATAGTGAGTAATGTTCGATAATAAAAACTGTAATTCAATTAATATTTTACTATTTGTAGAATCGATAGCGGCTGTGTGTCAGTTTTATTCGTCGCCGATGGGCTGCCAGAAGGGCCCCCAATGTCCATTCCGTCATGTCCGCGGTGATCGTACAATTGTTTGTAAACACTGGCTACGTGGCTTATGTAAAAAAGGTGATCAATGTGAATTTCTGCACGAATACGACATGACGAAAATGCCGGAATGTTATTTTTATTCGCGCTTTAATGCTTGTCACAATAAAGAATGTCCGTTTCTCCATATTGATCCGGAAAGTAAAATCAAAGATTGTCCGTGGTATGATCGCGGTTTCTGTCGGCATGGGCCCCATTGCCGTCATCGACACGTTCGGCGTGTTCTATGTACGAATTATTTGGCCGGTTTCTGTCCAGATGGACCAAATTGTAAATATATGCATCCGAGATTCGAGCTACCAGCGCCGCCTGATCAAATACAGAAAGATAAGAAATCGACACCGGTTATAATTTGTCATTTTTGTAATGAACATGGACATAAAGCGATACATTGCAATAAAATGAATAGTGAACATAGAGATAATCAGCACGACGAACATAAGAAGAATAATGATAATTCTGCAGAGATGCAGAACTCTTATCTACAGAAAATGTTACCGAAAAAATTGGAAGATGTAACGTGTTATAAGTGCGGTACGAAAGGACATTACGCTAATCGCTGTCCGAAAGGACATTTGGCGTTCTTGTCGCAAGCCAAGAACGCATCAGATAACCAAGAATAATTTATTAATTTATAATTTTCTAATAAATAATTGAAGAAAACGTGGACTTATTTGCTGATGGAGAAGACCTGGAATTGGGGTAATTGCAATTCTAATCGTATCCCTTTAAAACAAAATTTCAGATCTTCTGTTTTCTATTAGAATTTGATTTAATTCTATAAATTATAATTTAATTATAGCGAATTTTCCACCAAAATTTCGAGATTTTCCGTCTGAACTTTGCCTTGAGCTCCAACTCTTCAACCACGTTTCAGGATTTATTTACAGTCTTCAAATTCCTTCGAGTGAACAGGCACAATTTTCCCTGAAAATATTCTATAAATTATATCGAATTTTCAGTTAAAAGTTACCCATTTTTTCGAAATGAAATTCCGGATTCTTTTGGCAAGTTTACCAGCAAACAATAGTTGGGGAGCCGCTGATTTATTCACTAAAATAGAGCATTATTCCACAATTTGATTATACTAGTTGACTACCACTGGTCGAAACTACTAATCAGTTTCCTAAATAGCTCTTGTTCACTTTCCCATTTCCGTTGCGACAATCCCGATAACCGTACAATTTTTGATAAAAGGCTGATTAAAACGACCAAACAGGATTGTTATATTTATATTGTTTGAAAATAGGAAGATGAGCTATTAAAGCCCCTTAATAATCAACTTAAATCTACTATGTACAAAATAACAAAAACAGATTCAATTATTATTTTTTTGTTATCATTATGAAATCGCTTACACAAAACAACGGCTACAAATCTCATCCGAACTAGGAGAATTTTGGGGGGCAAAGAGGAGAAGCACCTTATTGTTCTGCCAAATACGCTTCGTACTTTTGAAGTACAAAAACTGAATTGGCGCAGTATAAAAATATCAGAATAACTATTTTAAGATCCAACTACATTTATAATTACAATTAAACTAAATCGGAAAAATATAAAACAATTGTAATCTAATTTGAGAATCAAAACATATCTGATATTTTACACTGCTTGAAAATGAAACGGGTATATCGTATATGTAATTTTCTTTCTTAAAAATCTAATATATACATTTATGAGAAATTACAATTCTTTATATCAATTTGAAATAAACTAAAAAGTATCCATCCAAAAAAGAACTGGTGCACATTAACAACATTTTCTATAATATTATGTTTACATTATTTTATTTAATTATTCGTAGATTACGTGGCGCTTTCAAATACCACTTTTAACCAACACACAACAATTTTCAAGGGCGCAAATTAATTTAACCAATCCTACTATTATAATTGCGAAACGATAAATAAATGAACATCTAAAAAACAATAATAATTGAAGTGTGTCCAAATTAATTCCACTAAAATTGACTCACTCTCGATATTTTCGAATTAGTCTATTATTATTATTATTTTTTGTTGTTGTTGAAAAGATAATTTTGTATTTCTTCAAATAATAGTGTTGTTGTTGTTGGTAATAATTGAACGTGCACTAGTCAATTATGTTCTTCTATAATAATTATTGTTATTATTATTAATTATTTATTTTAATTAAAAATTTATCGTTGTTGTTGTGTTGTTGGTTGCGGAGATTGGCGCGCTCCTATCGTTTGTTGTATTGTTGGATTATTATTATTAGATGATACTGGACTATTTCCATTACTTGTTGTTGATAATTTCGAAAATGCTAATAATGTATCTGGGAAATTCGGCGGTGTTGCTGGTGTATTACACGGCGTCATCACCTGTAAATAAATACATAATATTTTTTTTATTTAATCTGATTAAAGATCACAGTTATATAAAAAAAAAATAAATGAAAAATAGTCCATCTATTGTTAGATAATGGAATTCTGGTATGTGCTGGACATTGGCCAGGAATATTACTAGATAGAGGTCTCAAAACATTCACAATTGATATAATAGAGTTGCTCAATATTATTCAATAATAATTATAATAATATAAATAAAATGTATAAAGAAAAGAACAAATTAATGATAACGCCAATTTTTAGTGTTATCATTGAAAAAATTCTCAGATTTATCGGACAGGTTCAAGGATCTAGAATACTGATAAAATTAGCTATAATAACCGTAGAAACATCATTTATGATTTGTATTATTATCGTAAATGATGAACGTTTATTACCTATATTGTTGTGATCTTATCATTGATAACGGTATAGGAACAATAAAATAACAATGTCCAATAAAAATCAATTAATTGATAAAACATCAATTCATTGACTTTATAAACAAAAATATCCAAAGAAAATCAATAAATTTTATAAATAAACATAATTAGTAAACACAGCAAAACTACCCACTTCCTGACTCATAGATAGAAAAAAACAGAAGGACAAACTCGAGTTGATTGTCCAAGAATAACACAATGAGTCAATGAATATAGAAACCGAGATCAAAAAAAAAACTATGTTTGTATTGAACAATTCCATTTAAAAACAAAAAATAAACAAAAATACAGTGTGACTTTTCTATTTCTAGAACGGATCCTCTGATCTCGAACTTCATTTCATTAAAATGCACCATAATCGATTTGGAACTGATTCAAGGATCCCTTCTCGGAAATAACAATTTTCATAATCGAAGCTCCATTCCCCCAATTCTTGAAAAATACCAGACGAATATCGGTCGATAATCAACTGATTGATTTTGATTCTATTTCAAACTAGTGAAAGTGGACATAATTGTATTGTTTCAAGCCTTATTGTTTATATTTATTATAATTTAGATTTGTTTCTCGTAATTAAGACAAATTTTTATCATGACTAGGCTGATTTCATCAAGGTCGAAGTTCAGGTCACTGTCATTCAAATTCTAATTTAGGACCTGAACTCTGACACAAGCACGATGTTTTATTATGAAAAAAAGGGGTGGAAAAAACCGCCCCCAAACGGATCGATGGCGGGCGCTATTGTTGTTGTTGTATTAACAGTAACGACAACAAAGTTATCGTGCAATAAGAAAAAAGAGAAAGGTTTATCAAACAATATTAATTCAAAGAGAATAGAATTTAAAAAAAAATGACTACTACCTACATATCGTCTCCTCAATATTCATAATAGAAATAGGATATTTTCTCTATCTCTTACAACCCCACGTGAATGTGAATAAATCATTATTTACAAGGTCGTTGGAATGTTTTCCATTTTCCATGTGGGAAAACATGTCAACGACCTTTATAATATAATAAGTTAACAAAAATTGAGCAATTGAGAAATTCCACCAAAATTATATCAACAATTTTCATATTAACAAAAAAACAGTAAATATTGTTGATGATAAGTGTTTACCTGGCCGAAATGTGCTGAAGCTCCTGGAGGACACGTGGGTAGGGCGGCATCTTGGAAAAATATACTAAGGGCAGTCTGGAAAATTTCAAACAATTCATTAGAATTTTCACGATTCTTCTAGTATGTAATTAACAATTATTTTTTTAAAAAGGTCAGATGTTAATTGAGTGATATCATAAAAATTACACGAAAAACTCGTTCATTTCAATTTGAATTTATATAAAATCAAGAAATCTACGCAGTTGATCAAGTTTTTCCTCAAATGGAACATATACAAATCATCAAGAGGAATTTCCTAAATAACTCAAATGTAGACGAAATTTGACAAGTTTTTCTATAGAATATTGTCACCAAAAAACAAACATTTTTAATCGTATAATAAAATAAACTGGGTCTTCTGATGATAATAGAGATAAATATGTGCAATTTATATACAAACAAACCTATCAAAATGATGGAATTTTTTCGACTGACGAAAAAAAATTGCAGCAAAATTTGTACATATTTATTTTAATTGTTTATTGTTGTTTTTATCAATTAGTTTTTTCATAATAGTTATCGATATTATTATTCTTGATTAATATTATTATTAATTTGTAAGATTAACAAGAGATGCCGCATTTTTTTCGAATCTATTTCTGAATTAATCGAAAAAATTACTCATTATCACGATTTGCCAAATTTCTATTTATAAAACCGTGCTAAATTTTCCATATTTGTATAATCAAATTTATAAAACGAAAAAAATTCGCACGGTTCATTCCATTTAATTGCTATTTTCCACAAATATACCGGCCGTTCGCTCTAAAACAACCCCTAAAATAAACACAAATATTTTTAGAGGCAATGAAGCCAAAATCCGCTCACTCCAATCGAATTACAATAGAGATGAGTATTTTAGTACTGATCCAGTCTCATTTTTATTGTAATTTTGAAATTTTTATTGGAAAATCTTTCAACATGTTATAAATTTTTGGATTGTCACCTAAATATTCTTCAAAATTTTGATTATTTTGCCAAAATTTCCACCGACATATCCTTGTTTGAGAATTGCCTTCTTCAATTTGTCTGAAAACATTTAAAAATCTGAATTTAGAGAATTTTGCGTTAAAATAAATTTTTATTGGAGATATCAAATGTGTTAATTTGTGTAAAAATGTCACTTTTTCACCCACTTGAAATCGGCGAATAATAGTTTTCTCCTAATTGATTTTCATTTGCTAATTATTTCGTTCTCTAAATAAATGGACGTTCTATTTTCAATTTTTTGATTCGACACGTGTTAATATCGAAACGTGGGTGTTTTTCCCCTTGGGAAATCTATAAATTGTCTCTCATAATTCCCATTGATTTGGGGTCAACGAAGATCAAATTCTCAGCCCCGATCCAACGATCATTCAGAAAGATGGTTTTGAATAAACTCTAGCCTTTATTTCCGAATTGATCATAAAATAAACTTTTAGATCGATTCTCGATAAGGTGAAAAAAGTTGTTTTATATTCGAATAAATATAGGAATTGTTCAACGTAGTTTTGTTGTCTGATAAATCCGCGG
>JAZBGZ010000424.1:3185-22864 GCA_037414795.1 Stenodera caucasica | reverse complement strand
CGTTGTTCCTTGTGGAGACTGTAGTAATGCCTTTTGTCTTAAAATTATCTGTTATAAATCTTTCTTTTACTTCTTAAAAAGTTATTTCTTAAGTCTTCTATCTAATCAAATAATGGCGTCTCCATTTTAACAAAAAATTACTAGCATGCCGAACTTGGTGATAAATTTGGGGAATTTTCGGCGCAATTCAGGCAACCTAAATAAAACATCCAATAGAAATTCGGAATAAATCCGGGTAATTCAAATAAAAAGATGGAGTATTGCTTATTTATTTTTATTATATGAAATTAATTTTCTCGCCACGTTACTTCGACTTCATCAGTCCGATATCGTTGTGTTATGAAACAATCTTCCCATTTCATTCTGGTATTAGATTTGAACATTTCAGCACCAGCATGAGCGATCATAACCCCATTATCAATACAAAAACGTTCATCTGTAGCAAATAATTTCGCTCCTCGTTCTTCACACATAATACCCATCATTTCTTGTAAACGTTCATTACAACCAACACCACCAACAATAAGTACTTCATTGGAATTACAATGTGCTAAAGCACGTTCTGTTGTTTCAACCAACATTGCGAATATTGTTTCTTGTAATGAAAAACATAAATCTTCTGGTGTATAACCGTTATTCAATAGTTTCTCGACTCGTTCCTCCATACTTGTTAAGATACCAGAAAAACTAACGTCCATACCTTTAACACAGTACGGTAATTCAACAAATTTTCGACCACTTTTAGCCATTTGTTCTATATTATAGCCCGGACTTGGATCATTCGATAATTTCAAAACTCTAGCAAACCGATCCAAACAATTGCCAACTGCTATATCGATAGTTTCACCGAATATACGATAACGATGCCGTGAATAAGCTATAATTTGTGTATTACCACCGCTCACATACAAAACAGTCGGATTGTTAGCTCCAGTTATTAAACGGCCCATTTCAATATCTACAATTCGTTGAGAAATTCACCAAAATTCATCTGTTTATAATTATGATTAATAATGAAAGGATACGACCGATACAATGATTAACTCCTAATAACGGTTTATTCCATAATTGTGCGACAGTACGTGCTACAATAGCAACAGTAGCTAATGGTGCACCCATTCCTGGACCTTTTGTATAGCAAACTACATCAATTTCTTCTGGTTTAATAGAAGCTTGATCTAGAGCATCTTTTAATACAATTAGAACATTTTTACGATGATGTTGTGCAGTTTCTCGCGGTAGAAAACCTTCACCTGGCGGTGTAATATAAGTTTTACGACAATTCGATAAAATTTTACCATCTTTAACAATACCAATACCCAATTTATTGGCACTACCTTCGAAACCAATCGCTATAACCATTATAAATCTAAAATTTGATTTAATAATAGTGTACGCTACTGGAAATTGAGGTTAGATTATTCTGTTGGATGTAATTGTAGTCACCGAAAATAATGTAGCCACTTCCATTATTGTTGCTATAACCTTACAAATTTATTACATGCTTTTTCGTTTAAATCGAAAATAAATTATGAGTAAACCTGAAGATTTTACAGGTAATAATTTAAATATAATTTATTACTAGATAATTGTTTTACATTTTCAATAGTGTTGCCTCTTCGTTTCTCCAACGATACAACAAGCTGTCATCAATTATTTGTGAAAGAACATTCGGTGAAGAAGTTCGATGAAGAAAAGCCCCCGGGAAAGACGCTTTTCGTCTTGAATATACCCCCATATATAACTAAATTACGTTTAAAAAGACTATTTTCAAGTGTCGGTAAAATACGAAAGATTTTCCTTCAAGACAACATATTTTCATCGATTGAATCCAAATCGAACTTTAAAATCGCCTATATCGTATTTAGTCATAAAGAAAGTGTGAAGAAAGCGTTGAAATTAACACAATTAGAACCGTTATGTGATGGAGTATCTGCAATACCGTCTGGCTTAACCCGATGGAAACGTTCGTATAATAAATCGATTATTTCACGTACAAAATTGGAAGAAGAAGTCGATCTATTCATGAAAAATTACGAACATATCGAGCGAATTGAGAAAATTCAAGAGAAAAATGCAAAAGACGAAGACGGTTGGACTGTAATAACGCGAAAAGGTCGCAATCCCGGTCTGTCGCGAAAAGAGAGCGTTGAAAATAAATTATTGGAGAAAAATAGATTGAAATCGAAGAAGAAAGAACTGAAGAATTTCTATAGTTTTCAATTGAAAGAACAAAAAATGCAAAGTATAGCGGCATTGAGGAAAAGTTTTCAAGAATCCAAAGAGAAGATCAATGCGATGAAGAAATTACGCCAATTTAAGCCTTTTTAATATTATTCTATAAAAAAATTATAATTAAAAATAAATTATTTACATTCTTTATGCGTGGCTATCACAATTTGCATCAATTTATTATATGGTAATTGTTGTAATTGCGTCATTAAATCGTCAAGTTTCCCATAAACACATTTAACGGATAGAGCAACTTGTACAGCTTGTGCGTAACGATCCAAGGCAATTTGTAGACAATCATTCGTATTTTTATGTTTACCATTATATAAGATGATATGTCGTATAGGGCTGGCGAGATTTTGTGCACAAATTGCTTTAGGCGGATTCGTCGGCGGTATTTCTAATACACTATTTAGCAATGCCAAATGCAATTGGGCATACAGTTCGTCATCTTGCTGACACAAGGATGCTAAAACACACCATCTTATCAATCCGGCTATTGCAGTAGTAGCTTCCATTGCTATCGCACCAGGTGGTAGAGCGACTTGTTTTTGTTGAGCAGCACAACATAACGAATTATTCTTCGATATCTAAAAACAATCAATAAAATAAGTCTTTAAATACTGAAAATCATCAGAAAACTCACCCATAATGTTATCGTTTCTAGTAGAATTTTTGACGGATAGATTTGTTCTTTGTGATTATAATTGTAATAATTTTCAGCGACTGCTGTTAATAAATTAGCGGTGAATTCGGGCGCAACATCCGGTAATGATCGCATTCTATCTGAAGCGCTCGGTATCAAATGGAAATAATCATGAACAATAGCTTCAGCTAGTTTGCAACTATTCGCCGATGTATTTCCTAATTGTTGCATCCAAGTACTCGCCGATAACAATATATTATTTGATGGAATTCCAATAGCTAGCGATACTAGTTTGCTTAGTATACCAGCACGTTGTATTGCAGTTGTTCCACTAAATAATGACAGAAATACTGTATTTTTAGCTGCTTCATTCGTTAAATTATTGTTAAAATATTCGAATAATATTTCCAATAATTGTAATTCTAATAATGGTGTTAATGGTGTTGTGCGTTTATTGCCACGACGATCGACTTCACAAAATATAAACTCTGACATCAAATCTAGAGCTAAATCCATGTTTTTAATACTTGTAATACGGCCACATATCAATTCGCCTAAAACAGAAAAATTCAACAACATAACTATTAATATTACAATTATTTACCAATTTTATTCAACGCTTCTTTAGCGCACAAGGGAAACTCTAATTTACGTAGAGCTTGCTTCAAATTAACATCAGAAGCTGCAGACATTTTCACAGTTTTTATTTTCAGTTTCACAAAACATTAACCTAAAATCGCCATTTCAAAAATAATCACGAATAAAGCAGCGCCACGTAGCGGATTTCATGTCAACTCTAGACAATCTAACAATTATTTCTAAATTCGCCTTTTTTTGTTTTAATTATGTTTAAAATATTTATTCTTTTAACAAATTATAAATATTTCAATATTATTGCTAATAATGGAGTTTTTGTTGTGAATTTGAGGGATTGTTCTCTCAATTTAGGTGCGTATTACACGTCATAAGCTCTATATTGTTCCAGTCTTACCAACTTATTAAACCGTGCTGATCACTTTCTTATCAGCATCAGCTGTTAGCAATAGTCAATTGTATTGGAGTGAAATAATTGATTGGTTTTAATTGTTGAATTAAATTTTAGAAATGGGATGTTATTATTGTGATTATTGTCGTTATCGAATGAATGGTAAATTCGTCTCATTACAATTGCAACGCCCTCTTGTGCATTAATAAATCATCATAAATTAAATTGAAAACAAATGGCTATTTAATAGATAAAAATTATTATGACAAAATATTTTTATAAACACAGAAATTTACATAGTAGGAAAATGAAAGAAAATTATTCAATTCATTAATAAATAATAAAAGAAATTGGTAGATGGCTGGCATCAATTGGTGAGTATGTCCCAAAAATTTTTTGGTTATTTGATCTCGATCAAAATTACAATTGTTGAATATAAAATTGGTGGTTGTTTTGACCGTTTATTTGTGTATTTTGATCGATTTAGGTACCAGCCAAGTAACGGAAAATGTCCAAATCGCGAACACAATATGAACGAAATCGAGGAACAAGAACACGTCAACCAGCAAATCCCTTTATATTCATTAGGCGATGTACAATTACGTTTTCTATGTCCTGATGATTTGGACGAAGTTAGAACATTATGCCAAGAATGGTTTCCAATCGAATATCCATTCTATTGGTACGAAGAAATTACATCCAGTACAAGGTAAATATTCTAATTATTTTTGAAAGAGAAAAAACAATAAAGTATTGGAATATTGTGAAAATTTAGCAGGTTCTATTCATTGGCTGCTGTCTATAATCATCAAATAATTGGATTAATTGTTGCTGAGATTAAACCATATGCAAGTTTATGTGAAGAGAATACAGATACAATTTTAGCAAAAAAGTTTTCAGATCGTTCAGATATCGCATATATTTTATCATTAGGTGTATTAAAACAATATCGTCGTAATGGTATTGCTTCATTATTATTAGATTCATTAATTAGTCATTTAATTACAATTGAACGGAAAAAAGTGAAAGCTGTTTTTTTACATGTATTGACTACAAATTCAGCTGCTATACGATTTTATGAACAAAGAAAGTAAGTATTGTTGTTATTATAAATAATTTTGATAAGCGAATAAATTCGAGAAAAAATCGAATTGAAGACTCGATAATAAACGACAAATTAAATTCCAAGGACTTGACAATTGTATAAATAGAAATCATTGTGTAAATAGAGGTGATTTATATTTTCAAATTGAAATACGTACCAATTACACTAATTTCTTTTTATATCAATTATTAAAATTGTAGACATAAAAAAATAATTATATCACATTGAAATGATTCAATAATTATTATCAATATTATATGATTTTAGGTTTAGATTACACAGTTTTTTGCCTTATTATTATTCCATTAAAGGTCGTTGCAAAGATGGCTTTATGTATGTTCTCTATATAAATGGAGGCCATCCCCCTTGGACGATATAATATCCTTTTTTTTACAATAATAAATTCTCGATTTAACGGACTAGTTCTATATTTTTATATGGAAGGACTCCAATCCTGAGATCTGGCCATTAAATTGAGAAATTTTTCGATAAGGTTACCATATTTTGTTGATTCTCTTGTACGATTTAAGGAAAAATCCTGATTTAAATTGAAACATAATGGTAACCTTATTTTAAATCCATATTTCGGTGATAATTTCCTTAATAATGTTTACCGATTATATAAAATTAATGTGTGGTAAATTGTTGAGAGGCGGCGGCTTCTTTCCATGGATTCTATTGAATGTGAATCGAGCCATCCATTGGTTATGGAATGGAAAATCAACAAATCAACAACATGAAGAGCACTAAATCTAGATGTAAATAAATATTAAAATCCATACTAGTCGATAACAAGGTGATTTCCGATCAACTTGTCAATTCATTATTATTTATATTATTTTGTAAATATTTAAAACGAAATAATTGAATAGTTTTATTATAAAAAAAAGAAGGAATAATGACAAAAGCGAGAAAATTATAAGTTGTTTTTGTATGAAGAAACCAAACAACTTTTGTACCTGTTGTCAAACTATTATAATGAAAAATATCACGATTTTTTCGTTTTAATTTAGTTTAATTTTATTATTTTTGAAAAGCTCTCATTTATTGTTTAAATATATTTATTATTTGTTGCAAATGATATTGTTTCACCAGTTGTTTGTACAAAAAAAAATATGTGTAGATTTTATACGGATTCGTTTTCCCATGATAAATTTAATCTAATCTCCTTTCTTGAAAGTATCGCTCGCAATTGTACAGATTATCGTTGATATTATTGCCAATTGTTGATTCTTCATCGCTTTGATTATTACTAATACTGTTATTATCATCATCATCATCGTTATTATATTCAATACTGTTTATAGCGGAATCTAATTGTAACGAACTGATCCGTTCCATAGTTGCTTGTAAGTCGTGATCACCGTGCGGTGATTGTCGGCCACTAGTCGGACTTTGTGGTGTATTCGATGGCGTGATCGGTATTCCAATATTGCTATTAATTCGACCTTCTATCGGTCGTGTATCGGAATCTATCGATGAATCTTCTGTACGTAAACCAGCTATTCCTGATCGATTGATTGATTGTGGAGGAAGAATGATTAATAATTTGTGAATGTTTTAGAAAATTTTATTACCTTTTTTGGGTATTGTAGCGAGGTCTCGTTTGATTTTACGTCGTCTAGATGGATCATTTCGTCGTAATTGTATCATACTTTCCAAATCGATAATATATAAAAATCCGGCTATTAATAATTCGCAGTTTTTTTCACCTTGTTTGTAATAATGCTCCAATTCTCGACTGGTACGCTCATCATACTGCCACCATCCTAAACAAATTCAATTTTATTGAAAATTGCGTTTTTCAATAAAGGAAATTTAGTAAAATAGCCTAATTGTTATAAAAAAATTTATTTTAACAAATAAACAATCAATAAATAAGAGGTAGTATCTGTAAGAATAGACAAAAACAAACAAATTTATCTTAGACCAGCCACCCCTTTGACCGTTAAATTTCCAATTTTATCCCGTCGTATCGACCGTTTTCTAATCGGATTGTTTTTACAACACTGATAATTATTAGCAAAATCAATGACGTATAATTTGCCGCAAATTAATATGTCCACATGGGACAGTTCTAATTTATAAGCTTGTTCAATTTCTTCATTCGTACGTTCGTCATACCGCCACCAACCTTAAATTTAGCCACTCATAATAATTGAGATAACACATAAATAAACGAATAATTAAAATACTGATCGATTTAGAAATGAATTACCGTTTCTGCCCTCATAGAACCATTGGTAGCCGTCATCGAAGCCCTCGAACGTGTCCGATGTCGCAGGCTTCTCCAGCAACGTCGGCTGTTCTAAGAAATCTCTCGGTATTTCTTGACGACACATAGCACATTTTTTACTTTGATTCGCTATACCTTTAACACATAAAAAACAGAATATATGACCACAGGGCAATTGGGCCGGATGGACACAACTTTGTAAACAAACAGCACATTCTAATGTATCATCTGCAACACAAAATTTACGAATAATTTCGCTGAAATTCATAGCCAAATTGATATTTACTTTTCTCAGTTAATTCTTTATTGGTTGAATTTGGTGTATCCTTAAACGAGGCCTCGGCCATTTCAATAAAAACTTATTTCCAAAATCAATTTCGTCATATGGAACAAAAACAATTTCGAAATAATTGAATTAGACAAACTGTCAAAGTGACAGATGCACGATCTTAGACACATCCAACAGGTAGAGAAATAACCAGAAATGAAACTCATCGACTACAATAATTCTCCAATAAACGGATATTGTACCTATTTCCAGTGATTTTCAATACAATAAAACGGAGACATCATTATTTAGAGCGAAAATAGTAAAATAGTCCCTATTCGAATCGTCAGTAGCCACTTCCTATTTTCAGTGGCGTAGACAAATTTTTCGCTATCAATATTTTCGGGTATTTTGAGGATTTCAAATTCAGTCATTTGAGTTTATTTCAAAACGATTTAGTTCAGTTTTATCAATTTATTGTAAGTATTCAATTAGAACAGGGTAGTTTTTTGGCTTACACGCCTAACTCCTATACCTACTATAATTTGCCTTTGGATCTGTTCTTTTGTTTTTACAATTCAGTAATTTAATGATAAAACGATAATGATGACAATAATTTTAATAACTAAAGAGTGCTGTTAAATTTACCATTATTATTTGTTAATGAGTTATTATTAATGAATGAAATACATGAAATTGTTTGGGTTGAGTTACAAATTTATTTGATTATAATTAATTAATAATAATAATAATCACAAAATTACGATTAGATTAAGATTAATAATAAAGTAAAACCTGCATAGAAATTAACAGCAACACATCCTTCCTATTGTAAAAATTTATTATGAACAAAAATAATTACATTAGCGGTACAGCTCTATTAAATGCTTGGTAATAAAAACTTATGGCGATACTAAATTTGTTTGTTGTTTGTTTATATTTTAATTCAAAAGACCTAAAATTAATTTAGCAGTGTAGCTTATGAAGCTGTACACAAAATAATTGAACTTTTGTTGCAAATTTGCCACTATATTTAAGTTTTCGTTCATTACCGAGGTAACTTTTCTTACAATATTTTCCCATTATTATTATTATTATTATTTGATAAATTCTCACTATCTTCAATTTTCTTCATAATAAAGAGCATGATTGTGTTGTGCAGGTATCAACACTTAGTGGACAATTTGCAACAGAAGGTAATGGGGACGTGTTGGGGGACCGTAAAGGCTAGAAACAGCTGCCTTCTGGAGGCTGTGTAAGTTTCATATTTTCCTTCAATGTCATAAGTCGACGTAATTCTTGTAAAACAGTTTTGATAGTATAATCTCTTTGCCATCTCGCTAAGACTGGAACTTGTCTATTATCAACCTGTAATAAGTCCACATAATATAGAATATATTCTCAATATATAATTTAAAAATAAGTGATAATTAAATAAATTGAATTACTGACCACGCCTGAGCTACTATTGATGCAATTCATATTAATTCTAGATATAAATTTAGCAGTAGGTGCATCATCTGGATACTTTTGTCCGCATTCGATTTTAACTGAATACATTCTATTTTCATATGGTGTACGTGGTGGGCCAATTATCATGCCCATCCAATGAGTTAATGTCATATCATCATCATTTTCTAAGCCCCAACTGATCGTACCATCAGAAACACCTTTTTGGCCGGCTTCTAATTCTTCTAATAAACGGAAATTCCGAGGCACCACTAGAAATTTGAACACAAAAAAAATTAAATAAAAATACAATTGTACGCATCACCAATTCAGTTGGGTGAATAATTATTTATGTGGGAATTTTTGAAAATCTGACTTGAAAACGTTGATTATTTCTCAATTATTGCGATTAATATTTAATAATCACTTACCCACACCGGTTGATTGAGCCGCCATGATTTTTACTGATGGGGCTGATCAGTCAATCGACAATAGAAGAGATTTTATATTTATTTTAGACAAAATGAAATAATTATTACAATTTTTGAGATGATCAATAACTTATTATTAAATAATTTCCAACAAAACTATAAATAAAACGAAAAAATCCCGTATATTTTTCGATAAAAAAGCACCTTTTTCTGTTTAATTCTATAATACACCCTGTCAATTCTAGAGATTTTTTTTATAAATTACACAAATGTTGGCCATTCCGATCAACTATTCACAGAGCATAATCTTCAATATTCAATAATTACAGATATCGAGCTATTATAGCTTATATTGAGCCAAAATTTTAAGAAAATATAGTTTTTTATCGATTACTACTCATTCTAATCGGCTGTATATCGAAATAATGTTTCTGATAATTAATGAAATCATTTACTTACAGGACCTAATTCCAAACGTTGCCACATCTTCTACAAAAAAAGCTCCTAGTATCAGCTCATTTTCTAATTACTAACTAACAATCAAAGTTTTATGATAATAAAGCTCATAAAAAAATAATTATAGATCAAAATTCATTCTAATTCCTGTTTAAATACGGTTGTTGTTAGAGCTACTGTTAGTTGTGGTGGGACCAGGTACAGGTTGGCCAACTCTACCTGAGGTTGTTTTTTTATGATGTCGCGTTGTTGAGGTTATATTTATAATTTCACATTTTTTCCGAAATATTTGTTGAAAATTGAAAAATGCCCTTAATGTTTTGTTCGCGACGTCTTCTTCCATATAAGAGGACATTTTACAATAATCTCAGACATAGCGGTTATATAGTTTTGTAAGTAGTAATTTTATCAAAATTCATCGAATTATAATTATAAATTTATAGAGTACCTGAAATTGGAGAAGACTTACCGGGAAAGAATCCACTATTTAAACATGATGGTCTACCGGAATTCAATAATTTAACAATTGAGAATTGTATGGCGGCTATAGCGAAACAAACATTAGAATTTGAAGCTGGCGTTAAAACAATCGAAAACAATCTTCAAAATAAAGATGATATAAATGTAGCCAATGATATTTTTAAGCCTCTAGAAGAATTAAGTACACCATTAGATACAACGTGGGGATTATCGAAAACTTTATATTTAGGCAACAGTACTTTGATGCCGACAAAAAGTTATTTATCAATACACGATCGTGCAAAACGGGCACGTGCTGTTAAATTCAACAGTTCTATAATTTATGAAAATGTTAAACGAGAATTGGAGAGAAAAGACGTGAAACGTACCGATGAAGAGAATCGAATTCTGAAGAAATTCCGTTTAGAAGGCTGTTTGAATGGTTTAGAATTGAATGGAAGTTCGAAAGTACGTTTAGTTGAATATTTAAATAAATTAACTCTACATCGAACACAATTCAAACAAAAATACGAGATGTCGACAAAAGCATTTTCACATATCATCAATGATGCTACAATTGTTCGTGATTTTCCACCGAATTTATTGAAACAGACATCGATAAATCCAAACTATTTGGATGGGCCATGGAAAATCACATTACAACCGAATATATATTCGACAACAATGGAAAATTGTCCAGATCGCGATATACGTTGGAATTTATGGCAAGCATCAGTTAGTCGTGGTTCTGGCTATAATTCACGTGATCTAGCTACAGGACTTCATATAGAAGAGATACGTTCTGTACGTAGAGATATTGCGAATATTTTGGGTTTTAGTACGTATGTTGATATGTCGATGGAAACAAAAATGGCTGGTAATATCGATAATGTTCAGAATATAATCAGTTTGTTATTGGAAAGGGCCAAGCCGGCTCAAGATCGCGAACTAGATGATTTATATCAATTCGCTATTGATCGTGGCTTTAGAGGTAATCGCATCGAATTGTGGGATTTACCATATTGGAAACGTAAACAACAAAAGAGTTTATTCAATTTTGATGAAAATGATCTAAAACAATATTTTCCATTACCGAAAGTTTTAGATGGTTTATTTCAATTATGCGAGAAATTATTCAATATCAAAATACGTAAACGTAATAATATATCAACCTGGGATAAAGATGTCAATTTTTATGATGTATTCGAGCAAGATAGTGCTGCTCCAATTGCTGGTTTTTATATAGATCCGTATATTCGTAACGATGAGAAAAATACGATACAACAGACGAATGGCTGGATGATTTCGATACAAAATCAAAGTCATATTACAGATACGAAACCATTAGCTGCATTGATATTCAATTTTGAACCACCAACGAACGGTAAAGCGTCACATTTGACGTTCAAACAAGTCCAATCGTTGTTCCACAAATTCGGATTGGCGCTACAACATTTATTAACACGTACGAATTATTCTGAAGTTAGTGGTTTCTCTAATATCGAATGGGACGCAGTTGAAGTTAGCGGTCATGTTCTATCGCATTGGTTGTATAATAAAAATATCATCGATACTATATCGTCGCATTGTGATAATGGTGATAAATTACCGTTGGATTTATTCGAGAATTTGATCGAAATCAATAAACATTTAGCTGGTGTTGAATTATCAAAAGAATTATATTTGTCGACTTTAGATCTGGAATTGCATCAATCGAAAGAATATTGGTTGGATGTTGTGAAACGTTTATGGCCGGATTATTGTAGTTTTCCATTAGATAAACTCGATTCGCATCCGTGTTCGTTCACACAAATCTTCACAGATGAATGGGGTGCGGCTTATTATTCGCACATATGGTCGAGAATGATTGCCGCTGATATTTTTAGTGCATTTTATGAAGTACAAGATGACGAACAGAAAACTATCGAAGTTGGTAAACGGTTTAGAGATACGTTTTTGATGTTGGGCGGCAGTTGTCATCCTAGTGAAGTATTCCGGAAATTCCGCGGTCGAGATCCATCACCGAAAGCCCTATTGAGTTCTTTAGGTTTGAAAAAAATCAAAACCGCACAATAATTTTCTAATTGAACAATTTAAATTATTCTATAAGCTAATGTGTATATGTAGATATTAAATTTAATCTGTATCAGAATCGATTCCATACGCGCTATTTAATTCATCTGTTAATTCCCTGTTCGGGACCAATTTTAAACTGGCTTCCAATTCATTTATGCCTTGTTTTGTGTAGCCGAGACGTATTAAAGCGATACCGCGTCGTCCAATACAAGTAGCTCGTTCATTCAAATTCGATGAAACTTCCGGTTTCATCAGTTCTAATGCTCGATTACAATCTTCAGCTGTTTTCACATAATTACCTTGGGCTAAGTGTGCAGCACTTCGAGCCACATATAAATCGACATAGTTATTATTCAAATTAATACCGAAACTGTAAGCGCTGATTGCGCCTAAATAATTATTTTGACGCATAAATTCGTCGCCTTTATTTTTCAAAAATTGCGGATTGCGCTCTTCTGGACGAATATCTTCGCTGATAAAGCCCACAGTACGGCGCGCCTCTGCTTGTTTTCGCAGCCATTCATTTTCTTCATCGATTCGGGATTCGCGTATCGGTGTTGGAAATGGACGTGGTGTAAATTCGACGAATGTCGTCAAATTATTGCCACGTACCCCCGGTATTTTCAGCGATTCTCTACTATTATCTTCCAGTTTTGGGGGAATAATTGGTTTAATAATGCCCGATTTTGATCTTTTTTTTGGTTTAGTTTTGGCTCTTTCGCGCCATTCATTCACACCGTTCAAAGCTTTCTCTGTTTCTGATTTTTTGATATTTTCGATCTGTTGTCGTTGTTTTGTATCTAAAGCTATTTGTTCACGAACTGCCACACGTTTTAATTCATCGATTTGTTTACTCTTTTCGTCTTTCTCATCTTTTATCCGTTCATGTTCTTCTTCTATAGACAATTTTTTGAGTCGCATCCTCTCTATTTTATCCACATCAATTTCCAATTTCTCCCATATAATCGGCTCGATCTTCATCAATTCGAATATAATAAAGCCATCAATTATGGTACAATTGCTATTTTTGATATCAATATCGTGTAAAAGTAGAACTTCAAAAAAATTACAACCGTATGAAGCTTTAATATAACGTTTCGATGAAAATATATCGATTTTCGATGGATGTATCCCGTATGATGGAACTTTAATTGTTAGCGAATTCTCAATTTCTTGCCATTCGAAATTTTTGATTATTATCGGCATTTTTCAATTATTACACAAAACAAAAATCAAATTAAAGATCTAACATTAATCACCATGGTGATATTTAAAATTGACGCCAAATTTTTCAATACCAACCGTAACGATAAACATTCCCCAATTATTTCTCTATTACGTAAACTGTCAAAGTAAAACGAGTAATTTTGCCCTTTTTGTTAATTAAATTGGAACAATTCAACAATTCGCTTTGTTAATAATCGATGATTTATTGGATTTTAATTAGTTTAATAGTTAGTGTTTAGGGAATTTTTGAGTTGGCCGCTGTTACCGTTCTTAGTAAAATATGGCGGCCAGAATAGGAAGTATTTGTGGAGCTAGACTTTTGAAAAATTCTAATGTAGCTGGAATTGGTCAAGTATGTATTTATTATTTTTAAATAATCATCATTTTATTCAGGCTTTTCATTGGAATCTATCAATTTCAATTATTTTTAAAATTATGCTAATTAAAGACCACATTGTTATGTCATCACTTGAATGTCTTGTACTTTATATTTCTTCTATTTATTTTAGATAAGCTCATATTCCACAGCTAGGGAATGGAGTAAGGGCCGTAAAGCGGTGAGTAATGATGAATCGTGTCAATACAATTTATTTATAAAATTGTTTTTAGCTGGTTGGAGCTTTGGGAGTATTAGCAGGTGGTACAGGAGCTTTGCTATTTGCCCTTGATCAATCAGTGAAAGCTTTCGAATTAGAGTTGCATCCACCCAAGAACAAATGGAATCATAATGGTTATTTAAGCTCACTGGATCATGCTAGGTAAATATTTCGTATAATTTAATAATTGATGATTACACTAAAATGTTTCTATATTACAGTGTTAGACGAGGTTACCAAGTTTATAAACAAGTGTGTTCAGCTTGTCATTCATTACAATATGTAGCGTATCGTGAATTGATCGGTGTAACGCACACTGAAGAAGAGGCTAAAGCTGAAGCTGAGGAAATTATGGTGACAGATGGACCTGACGAGGCTGGTAATATGTACCAGCGTCCTGGTAAATTATCAGATTATATGCCATCACCATATCCAAATGAAGAAGCTGCACGTGCTGCCAACAACGGTGCTTATCCACCTGATTTAACCTACATAACTGCTGCTCGTCATGGAGGTAAATTTGATTGAATTTATTCTTTATTCAATAATTAATGATTTAATAATTATTTAGCTGAAGATTATATATTTGCTCTATTGACTGGTTATTGTGAGGCACCAGCTGGTGTTGTTTTACGTGAAGGGCAATATTTTAATCCATATTTTCCTGGTGGTGCTATATCAATGGCTCAAGCTCTATATAATGAAGTACTTGAATATCCAGATGGTACACCAGCTACTGCCAGTCAATTAGCTAAAGATGTTTCAACATTCTTAAAATGGACAGCCGAACCGGAACATGATGATCGTAAAGTAATGTTAATAAAATCAATTGGTATTTGTTCATTCTTATTTGCAATTCTATTTTATATTAAACGACACAAATGGTCATCTATAAAAACACGTAAAATTGAATTTAAACCAAAAAATTAAAAATGGAATACGTGGTAATTGAATTGTAGCAAAAATTGAAATCTTTAGCGTGACACAAAAATACATTAAAAAATAGGTCGAACAATTGTAAAAATTTTTAATTCTGTGTTTTCCTTTTCTAAATATTTATTTAAATGTAAATAATTTTGATCTTCAGCTTACTGATTATCTCAGTGTTGTCATGTCGATGCTGTCACGTTATTTGTTATGATAATAAATATTTAAAACAAAATTTCTGTTTCAATTCCTTGAATTAAATAAATAAATTGGAATTTTCTAATGATAAAACAATTCAGTAGTGTATGTGCAGCTTTAGATTGGATTTAGTTACTTTTGGTGTATTCGGTTGGTAGAGCTGTGTCGCGTCATTTTTGTTCAGCTGTTTTGACGCCATTGGCCGTAATTTGAGAATTTGTTTGGTTGTCGTATTGAACGTATCGGCTTTAATCATCGCCATCGTTAATTGAAAATAATTTTTTAAAAATGAGTGCTGGAATGCCGGAGCTGGGCTCCAAAATTAGTTTAATATCGAAGGCGGATATTCGTTATGAAGGTCGTTTATTTACAGTCGATCCAAAAGAATGTACAATTGCTTTGGCTTCCGGTAAGTAAAAAATTTGTTTTGTTTTATTTTCCCCTATAAGCTTTGTTCTGAAATTTCTTATCAGTAAATTGTTATTGTTCATTTGTTTAAATTTTGATTGTAACAATTATTTTTTGTGATGTATTTTGTTACATCAATTAGAGTTAAGTTAGGTGTAAGTCAAATGACAACTACCGGTGATACGAAGAATTTATCAAAGAATTAGAGAAAAAAACCATTTTATTTTTTCGATTGCACTATCTAATCACCTGAGAATATACTAGAATTCGTTTTTTTTTCGAAATTCGTTAGCAATTTTCAAATTTAATTGATTTTTAATTCGCACCTAACTTCACTATAGTTTTGTTTATTCAAAATTTCCCTCTTTTTTTTCACAGAAATTGTTTTAATTTTGTTTACAGTCCGTTCCTTTGGCACGGAGGATCGTGAAACTCCATATCCTGTACCAGCTCAAAATCAAGTTTACGATTATATATTATTCCGTGGTTCTGATATAAAAGATATACGTGTTGTCAATAGTGTAACACAACCATTAAATGATCCAGCTATTATGCAATTATCAGTACCATCAATGGGCCAACAACAATTTCAAACTCATCCAATGATGGGTCATATGGGACCACAATTAGGTCAATTTGGTGCAGCACCTGGTTATGGTGCACCAACAGCAATGGGTGCAATGGCAGGTCTGTCTGGGGGTTTAATAACAAGTGGGAATGTGGGCGGCATACAAAGAGATCCGCGTGGTAATTTAGTTCCACCAACTGGTAATGTTACCGTTACATCTACTACTATACCACAATTAATTGGTGGTAATAGTGGTGGTATTGTTGGTAATAATGCTGGTGGTGTAGCTAGTAATACTATTCCTATTGGCCAAAGTGTTGCTAATAAATCAAATGAATTGATTTTACCGAGATCTGAACCATCCACAGTACTATCTCCTGCAGTTGAAACATCTAGGCCTAATGATCACGGTAATGAGTGATTATATTGAATTATGTTTAAAATTAAATATTAGCTTTCAGCTTTTTATTTGTTGCTTAGATTGATGAATGTCAGGAGTTAGACTGTAGATAAGCATATTTGCAAGTTTTAATTTGATAGAGCATGAAAGCATGAGTGTTTTTTTTTTATTGTAGAATGTCTCATTTGTTGTTTTTTTTTTTTGCATGCTTCTCGTGAGAATAAAGAATGGAGTTTCTATTAATTACAGTTAACTGTTACCGTTAAATATTTTCACAAATATTTAATTGAATCTATAATTTACCGTTATCAATTCAATTAATCTGATATTCAGATAATTTACTTATGTTCTTTAAATTATTTGATAACGGTAGATAATGCGATATTAAATCATTATTTTGATATATTGGTATAATAATTGATTTCAAGTATAACAACGTATATGTAGAGAATCATCTTTTGTTTGTTTGTTTGTATTGCTTATTTAATGCTAGATTAGCATGTGATCAATTGATTTTCTAAGTTGGCTAGACGTCTCAGTTTTATAGCATCTGTTCTAGATATAATTGGTGGTGCTTCAAGGAGTACAACACCAGCAAGTTTAGGATCTCGTAAATCACCAACAAATGATCAAGGTGTTCAAGCTGGTGGTGGTGCTAAACAATATGATAAAAGAACAATTCGACCAATCCAACCACCAGGACATCGTAATTATCAACAAAGAAGAAGTACTTCACAAGAACGAAGACCACCACCACGTAATGATGGTCAAGTAAGATAAATATAATAATTTTTATTTGTATTTAAATTAATAATTTATTGTTTAATTGAAAATAGGATTATCAAAGAAATCAGAATCGTCAAAGTATAGGTCGTAATCAGAACGTTCAAGGTGGTAATCAACAACAGAGAGGTACATGGACGAATCGAGGACCATTACGGCAAAGAGGCCGGCCTAGAGGCGGTAATGGTTTCAAACCAAATCAAGGACAACCGAATCAAGGGAATAGATCTAAAAATACATTGAAATTTGAAAATGATTATGATTTCGAACAAGCTAATACGGAATTTGAAGAATTACGAAGTCAATTAGCTAAAGTACTATATCAATTAATTTTCTGAATTACCAATAAAATCAATATAATTGAATTAGGTTAAAATAGAAGATGCAGCAAAGAATGATGTTAATGGTGATACAGATAAAAAAGATGATTCAGGTAATGAGACTGGAGCTGGTGAAAATGAACAAGAAGAAGAACATGAAGTATTCTATGATAAAAGTAAATCGTTTTTCGATAAAATTTCTTGTGAGGCTGTAGAACGTGCTAAAGGTAAATCACAAAGGACTGATTGGCGTACAGAACGTAAATTAAATTCGGAAACATTTGGAGTTGCCGCTACTAGACGTGGAAAGTAAGTTTTTATTTTTATAATTATTTTTCTTCATTTATATTATTATTTTTAATAAAGTTTCAGAGGACGTGGTGGTTTTAGAGGTGGTATGAGTTATAGAGGTGGATTCCGTGGTAGTTATCGACAACCACCACAACGTAGAGATCAACAACAACAGCAACAATATCAACAACAAGGCAACAATAATCGTTTTCAACAAAATGATCAAGCAAAACAAACTTCAGCGTCAGTGCCTGCTGCAGCAGGTAAATAATTTTATAATTTATTTTATATTTTGAGATTTATTTTTGAGATATGTTTGTAAATAATAGATAATTCAGGAAAATAATGGATCTGGTATAAAAGTGAAAACTAACAAACATGAATAACATTAAACTGACACAGGAATATAGAAGACTAATAATTTGATTATTTGGGATAAGGATATTGATTTTAATTTTACAGTGGACTGTGATTTGATTGAAAAAAAAGTACTCAATTTTGTTCTTTCATAATTTTTAAACAATACGTGAAATAGAGAAAGTAAATATTAATAATAGTCACTGTTGTTTGGTCATATGTCAAAGAGCAATGCTTTTTTTAGTTTTCCTTGTGTCAGTATTGAAATTAGGCTAGTTAAAATATGTACCTTAAGTGATGAACATTTTATTTTATATAAATAAAAAAGGCAGATTAAAAATTTTAAGTAATCGTATATTTTTACTGCCAATAGAAAGTAAACATTTAATTTTTTTTTATATAAATACTTTGTAGTTTGATATAGTTAGAACAATTTATGATTTATTTCTTTTATATCATTATTTTGTCAATAATTTTTATTTAAATTTTTTTCTATAATTTTGGGGATGTAAGAATTAAAACGAAAATTTGGAAATTCATTGTTCTAACTAATTTATAATAATTATTATTTTGCCAAATGGTTGTTGTAATTTATTACAGAATTATTACTGTTGTCATAGACTTTGTAATATTAAGAGAAATTTTGAAATAAAGAAATCTTCAGAGATTATTTTTTTACTATAAAGCTTTCTCTTGGTGGTGAAATAAATTCATACGGTTCTTGTCCACCTTCAATGACCCAAGCAGATCCATTTTTCGCATTTTTTATAATTCCAATAATGGATTTCGCGACATGTTCCGGCCTTAAAATAATAAAAAACAAAGAAAAACTAGAGAAACAAAAAATTTAATTTGGGACTTTCCTACTTTTGCGTCGGCAAGATTCCACTAGCGACTCCATATTGGATGATTTGCTCATAGTGTGGCCCCAAACTGCGACCGGCAAATTCCGTAATCAAAGGAGTCTCCGTAATGCCAGGACAAATGACCAGGACCTTGATTTTGGTCCTTTGATAATGTAGATCGTCGCCCCATGCTTTACTCATGCCAAAAATAGCGAATTTCGTTGTTGAATAAATCGGTATTGCACTCAATGCATCCACGCCAGCAACTGATGAAATATTGATGATAACGCCCTCCGGGCCCGATTTGTATTTTTGGAGGTAATTCTCGAGACCCAGCAGCATTCCATGCACAGTTCCGTTCTACAAAATATTCAAAATTTGAGTTCTAGTCGGTGGATTTTTCGAAACTATACAAT
>JAZBGZ010000423.1:0-40164 GCA_037414795.1 Stenodera caucasica | reverse complement strand
TCAAACAGCAAGGCAAGACTTTTCTTTCTTCCAAACAATATAAATTGATTGAAAGATCATTGAGTTTCTCGAACTTCTTGATATCGTTAAATGTTATAGGGAAATTGAGGTTCTCATACTTAAGAACATCCTTGAAATGGGGGTAGGATGACTTTCTCTCAGAATGATGAGTTGCTGGGTGCAGGGCAGAAACAACAGCCCAAAGAAAACAGTATTTGTCATTATTCTGGACATTGACTACTGCTCGTTTTTTTTTTAATAAAATCTGGAACAGAGACATAAGTTAAGTATTCAAATTTCAATGGATCATACATATTGATGTTCACTTTCATTCCTAACAGCTCCAGTAAAGCCCATTCCGAGTCTTTCTCAGCAAATTCTTCTAGTTTTTTGATCAATTTGCTTTGTACATGGTCAAGATACCATTCTTTCAGGTTTGTTGATTGATCAATAAGTGCATTTTTGGTGGAGAATGTCTTTAGCTCAACTTCTTCGCTTTGGGATTTGATAAAATTCGCAGAAAGCGTTACGTTCAATTTTAATGGAGAATTTTTCAGCTCGTTCCTGATCTTGCAACAGGAAGACTTATATGCTTTTTTAAGAAACATCAATGGATCCTTAATGTCAACGTTCGAGATAAATCCTTTTCGAATTCTACCATTAAAACATGATTCAACATCTTCCCAAAAAATATTGCGAACACTATTTATCCTTGTATCATTACTTGATAGCCCTTGACCAGTTTTGCTCGCTAAATTTTTTGTGATATTCTTAAGTCTCAAGCGATAACACTTCAAATATAAAAGACTGCACTCGAGTGATAGTAGATTCTCTAAATTATTGTCCTCATGGATTTTGATTTTAATAGCTTCACGGATCACTTGAATAGTCTTATTTATGAATAACAAAAGATTATTGACTTCCTCAATCAACTTAATTCTGCTTATATATTCACGAACTAACTTTAACACATCTTTACTTAGTATCGTTACTGTATCCATTATATATAGTTATCAGTATAGCACTGCACAACAAGTTTATGTTGAAATGATAATTATTATCGGGTTAAGCGGCTATTTATAAGTGGTGATAGAGAGAGATAGTGAATGATCTGACGTATAATTTGCAGAGTTTAGCAATTGAAGTGAGTTGAAGCGTGCGTATTTCACTCTTGATGATTGGGAGTAGGCATGAAATCAACTATATAAGTGATAATTGGGCTCACATATTTATTCACAGTTACAATAAACTCACTATTGAACAGGCAAGAAATAATACAATGAGTGATAATAACCGATCAATCAAAACGAGCTATGATACCATTACAAGTAAGTTCTATTGAGCCACTAATAATTAATGATCAATCAAATAATATTGACCTTATAGGAGACATAGCTATATGTCCATTCGACAAAAGTCATGTGATGCTTGCACATCGGCTCTCGACTCACTTTATACGGTGCCATAGAGAGACATGGCGAGCACAAAGTGACCAAAGATGTGAGCAAAGCTTGAAGCAGGTCCAGCAAAGAGAGCTGGAGTATCAACAGCAAATACGAGGCTATCAGGAATTGCTCCGTGCAAAGGAACTGGAGCAACAGCTTTTCCAACAGATTAGACGGCAAGAACTTCTACCACAAGAAGAGAGTTGGGATTGATTTTACGCAATTATTATCATGAGTAGATTGATTTTTGTGACTAATCTTCTCAATAAAAATAAAGAGCTACTCGAATCAATAATGTTTTTTATTTTCCCATATTCTCCTCAAGTAACAAGTTTTGTTTTGGATACATATCATTCATGAGACATTTTTTCTTGTGTCATCGAGACTATTGATTTTCAGTAAGCTCTTTTTTGAATAATACACAATATTTCAAATACATTTTCTATCGTTTTGCATGAAATTGCTGAGATCAAAAGGCTAGATATTATGAGAATAATGAGCAGCTTGATCAAAACAGCCAGGGCAGCAGCATTAAAATTCACGAGAGCTGTTACGATAGATTTCAATCAAAAGGATTTACAACTGCAAAATGGGAATGTCGATAATTTTCGCATGACAATCGATAAATTGATTTTTGTATACATTGGTCTATAGTGCTGATGTATTTCATTATCCTAGACACCTCGTGAGACACAGTTTCTTCCAGACAAATACTATCAGTGAGTTAATTATGTAACAGAGACTATGGGGTATCAATAGGTTACTGCTGAAATTATCAGAAATCGAAATAAAAATCGATAATAAATAGATATATATTTTATTCCAAAATTGAATCATACAACCAATTATATATGAAGCGTGCGTTATTTAGCGAGCAAACACAAGAAATGTTCCTCTCGCAGTGGAAGTTGCAATCGATTGTATCAACTGGTAATTTTGGACATTTCCCGATATTTCTTGTGTCCAAATCAATGATTTTGGGACATTCACCTGCTAATGTCTGTTCCAAAAAGATCTTCTTGATGTTTCCCTTTACATATATAATGTCCACATTGTCTTGTACAATATGGAGTCGTAAGATATCTCTCACCAAGTTTTGATCTAGATTGCCCGAGCTGTACTCAATGCAGTGGTGATAGCTCTCCAAATACTTGACCTGTCGTTCGAGTTTATCCTCAATTTTGTTGAAAGGCTTGCTTGATCTAAATAGATAGTGTGAATATGACTTGCCCGTATTTATTGTCAGCTCTTTCACAACAAATTCGGGAACATAGAACTCCTGAATATCAACAACCACAATCTTCATTGTTCTAGCTTGAGCTCGATTACAAGAAGCAGCACAGATATAGCTCTGGGGTATGATTACTCCAGGACCGACTAATATAAACTATGGAAGGCGGATAGAGCAATTCGCATTTATACCCATTGATTTTTGCTTGTGAGGGTGGAGGGGCATTGAATGACACGAAAAAACTCTCACCAAAAAATTGATTAACAGTTCTACAAAATCTGCGATAGATTTGCTAATGAGAGATCTGAGCTAGGATTTATACATGTAATCGAACACAAGCTGTGTGTGTTTGAGCCATAAAACTGATTTAGATGGTTCTTGTGATTGCTTGATGAAGACTCACAACTGTGACGTCGTGACGTTGACATTAATAATGATCTTTTATATTGACACATATTGATTAATGCGCCTTTATGAGTCTTCAGCACTGCAGAAGCTTACAGAATTACAAATATCACTACATATTCAAAAGCTGTAAGTGGAGGAAGTTTGATTTCATCGGAAAATGAAGGCTTGACGCGATAATTTGACAGGAGGATATTGTATGACTGTATTGATGATACGATGCGATTTGAAAAAATTGATTTCAATGTAAATGGTTGAGCTAAAAGATTAAATATCAAGCGTCGCGACGTCGACACTAATCATTGTATGAATGATCCTGCGGAGAATTTGATGCGTCCTATCAGACACATCACTCAGCAGTTCACAGAATTGCAATATCAATCACCGTTCAAGGGATATTAACGATTAAAATTTGACACCTCATAGAAAAAATTTCAAAAATTTAGGGGATGGAAAAAAAAATTTTTCAGGATGAAGGGAGAACTTGATTTGATAGTCAGAAATTGTATCAAAAGTATATGGTCCTTTAAAGAAATTTGATACCCAGCGTCGCGACGCTAACGCTAATCGTGGTATCAAAAAATATCTAAGGAAAAATTAACGCGTATCTCCAAACCATATGATAATTTGTTATCAGAATTGCAATAGCTTTGTCCGTTTGCCTGCTGAAAAATGACTGAAAAAAACTGAAAAACTGAAAAATTGTTTTTTATATTTTTGAATAGAGGACGAAGTGTACTTTCAGAAAATTGACTTAAAAGTATATGGTTCCTCAGAAAGTTTTTGAATGAGCGTCGCGACGCCTGCGGTTATGACGCCAAATGAGTCATGTTACACATCAAGAGATGCGTCTCTTCAGACTTTTTCCATAACGTACAACAGACAACAGATGAGGTAAGACAGGTTCGAACTTTTGTAATATATTATAGATTATTGATTGATTCTATCAATAATTAAATAGGCCATCGATGATTATTTTGGTACAAATATAAGCGGACCATCGGGAATGAGCGCTATCCCGCAATCATTTGATGTAAGAACGCCTTCACTTATTTTCATACAAATCTCATAATGAAAAAAATCTTGTTCAATTTGGTCAATGTTGATGATGACTTGCATCAATATGGGATGTTGAATACTATCACATCCGATCCTTTGACCATCGATCTCAGAGATGATTTGGATTTATCCGATACATTAGAGAGATCACAGGCTAAATCGCAGCAGCAAAACCACCAAACTCACCCGCATGATGATTCGCCGCAAATTTCGCCCGCAATAATCCCTATCAAAGGGAAAGGTGAAGGCAAAAAAATAAAAAAACTTGATGATTTAGATCATAATGAAGGTGCGAGTGAAAGTAGTCAAGGGTCATGTAGTGACATTGGGGAGGTGGCTGTCTCCTTATACAATAATTTCACCGAGAAAATGCAGTTTCTCTTGGCAAAAAATACCGCGAAAGAAAAAGTTTTAAAAGAAGAGCTGGAAAAATTAAATTCTAAAAAACAGAAAATTTTAAAAGGACTTGAGAGTGTGAATTAAGCAAAAAAAGTCATAATTAAGGTTTTAAATAAAGAGGACTAATTCAAGTTTTAGATCAAATGTAGAAGATTTCAAATTGTTAGATAGTAATTTGTTTTTCATTTTATATCGAATTTTTTTTTCTATTCGCCATAATAGATAACTAGTAACTAGTAAATTTAAAAGATAACTTTTAGTGGACATTCACATAGTAATATTATTATTACCTGTTTGGAAAAAATATATTCATCCATAAAGTGAGAGCATACCCAGCTGGAAATGATTAATAAACCAAAATATCAATGATGAAGCAGCATTCAATATTCTTCATTATAGAAAGTCAGAAATTTCGATGAATGAGAAATGAATAGGTACACTAACCAAACTCTTTTGCACCCTATAGTCTCAAAATTGATTGATAAATTGTTCATAATGAATAAACCAATAGAGAAACCATTGGAAAAATAAAAAAAACTCTATAGTCAATAGTTTAAAGATTTTATTGAAAATATATTTGATGTACATATCAATGAGGAATAAGATTGATACTCTAGCTAAATTGGAATGTCAATCATAAATCACTATGATGATTATTTAGTAATAAACTGAGATACACCTAATTTCTCTTCATCACGTAATCAAATCATTTTTGGAACGCATCTATTCCACAAATTTTATATTGGTCGTCAATCCAACAGCCCCTTCACTCACAATGAAAATTGGTGTATCACACTGAATCAGATCATTCAATTCAAGTATTTTTGCATCAGTGAAATGATCTGTGAAACGTTGGGGAAGTCATCACATTCGATAACAATCTTTTCAGCATATTTAGTGTTTGTCCTACTGAACGACTTCACTCTAAACTTCTTACCAACATCTAATGTTTTGATATTGATGAAAGAAATGAGATGCAATTTCGCATTTAGTTCGACAATGAAAGAAGCCATATTAATAAGTATTCGAGACTGACTGCTCGCATAATAAAAATTGAATAACAATCGGTAACAGCACAACAACGTTTATATCATGTTATTGGCACATGCGCGATAGTTGATAATATCACAGCGTAGGTGTCACTATTTCCGAAAATAATGACTTGGAATATGCTTCGATTTATCAATGCTTGCAGCCCAAATCGAATACTGACAAGCTAGACAGATAATATTAGGAGAATCACTCTCACCACCACATTTGAAACACTTATGCATGATCGGCACAGTCATAATTTATTTAAACGCTCACTTAGAGCAGCGTCAACAAACTGATCAATCATTCAATCTATTCTCGAAATAAATAAGAAAATTGCGGAAAATTCGCAGCTCTATGGTAGTCACCACATACTCAACAAATTGAAATTGTTTTATAGGAAGCAATCAGTAAATTGTCACGAGTGTGCATACGCAAAATCAAAAACTACGATCTTGAATAGTAGACAAGAGTCACTGCTGACAGTATAGTGCAGGCGTTGAATCAAAAACTAAGATCCTGCAAGATTCAACAAAATTCAAAAATTTTGGCGCGAAAGTGGGTTAGAATCGGCACTACTATACTACTAATATGTACTGTATACAGAATGATTGAGATTCGAGGGCCACCATGGGGATTTCAGCTATCTTAAGTCCTGGACCTATGATTTAAATTCGGCAAAGTTGCTAAATTATATGCTCTTCAATAATATGTGAACAGTTTTCAGGTAGATGAAACGGTATCATGTAAAACTCTAAAGCTCTGGAAAAATCGGATTTAGATTTCTGGCAAAAACATTTTTATCCTTTTAGATTTTTTTAGTTCTATAAAAACATTCACAATGCAACTTTTCATTTTTCATTCGATGCCGCCATTATTCTTCAGATTCAATGATTCGTTTGTGTTCAATTGATATCAACTTCCTTATAAGTTATTCAATATCATCAAGTTATCTCCAATCTGATGGTTGCCATGGAAACTTTGACAAACAATCCATGATAATCAAGTATTGTTTTGTGGGAAAATGTTATTTTTAAATCAAGAAAAAAGAGACATGATTAGAGTATCTTATTCTTCGAATAGAACCTCGATTCTAGCTCTACAAAGATATTTTGAGTAATATCCAGAAGGCAACAGCCAAACCGAACGTTTTTCACTAAGCTTGACAATAATTTAGTTCAATATGGATCATTTGAAAAACTTTAAAATTATGTTTCATCAATGAACTCCTATGTCCCTAGGCGATCACCTCATTATTCAGAGATTCAATTCATCAGTTCGTTGTGGTTTGACTTATGATAAATTCTCACAAGAGATTTATAATCGTCATTTTTACAATAGTTTGATTGGATCTATTTCTGGAGCATAATTTTTAATTCAATAAAATCAATAAAAGCACCAAAAAGTTTTTCAGAATAAACGAAAACATCTTCTTTCAAATTGAAGTCTATTATTATTTATTTATTGTTATAATCAGAAATTGATGGAATGATCATATATATAAATATACTATATGTATAATAATCTCACACCTCTCTCATATGTACCAAGGAGCCGACGACTCGATCAATTATCACCAATTATTATAGGTGAGTCAAAATCATTACAAAAGTAATTTTTGGACAAAACTCAAACGAAAATGACTATCACTACCACTACCACAAAACCATCAACAGCATCAAGAGAAAAGTGTGATTGAAATGATGCTTCTGAACGACGGCAACTAAGTCCCATTGTCCATACGACACGTCATCCATCTTCATTAATTATAATAGGTGAGTTAAAATCGATGAAGCAACAATACTAACAAACAATTCTAATGACATTAACAATCACAGAACCACCACTGGCACTGATACCACCAGTAGAACCAACACCACAGCCAGCAATTGCACCTCGTAGAAGGCATGCGATTATACCATATACGGTTGACTATCGGAGAGCAATAGCAGCAACCATTCAAGAAATTGAACAACTAGCTAACAACAGTCATTATTTAGGGCAAATGAATGATGTATGTAATTTTTGTGGAGCAAAATACTTTCAAATCTAGAGCATGAATCGGAATAATGTGAAAGTGTCGTGCTGTGCTCGAGGAGAAATCGAGCTTCCAGAGCTCCATCCATGCCCTTCAGAGCTTGAGCGCCTATTGATCGAGCCGGGTGATAGAAATCGACAGTTCCGAGAAAACATTAGAGCTATCAATTTCAATTTCGCCCTTGCGTCATTTGAAACATCACGTAATACACAATCAATAACAAGACAGGGTCACTGGTGTTTTTTTGCTTGTGGGGGAGTTTTTCATTCGAGGGTCCAGATAGTACGCAAAAGTTGATGCAACCAAACCTTAATCAATATTATTTTATTGATCCCAGTGAAGCTTTGTATCATCGAGAGCAGTTTATTGGCAATAAAGTTCATTCAAGTACATTACTGACAATCGAGAATATCTTGAGAAGACATAATCAATTTGTACACTCATATTAGTCTATGACTCAAGTACCAATCAAAACAGCACAAATATTGTCGACCGCATCGTACTTGTATTCAAAAAAAACATCCATCATGAAGAACGAGATAAATACGATTCACCACAATGTGCTCCAGAAAAAGGTGCTGTGTTTTTTGACGAAGATCCCCCTGATAATGGGAAATTAAAGCTATATAAGAGTCGAGGTATACACAATGAAATCAAGAACTTAAATAGACTAGCCGATCCATTGATTTACTCACTACTCTTTCCATATGGTGAATGTAGATACGATTATAATTCAAAGTTTCGAACAAAACCAATAAAAGCCATTTCTATTAGATAGTTTTATCGCCATCGACTATTCACACAATTCAATAAATTTTTAATCATACATCACAGTGGAAAACTTCTCCAGCAATATATAGTAGACTCGTGGATCAGAGAGGAGAACAATGACTTATGGTACTTGAAAAATAATCAAAAGAAATTCCGAGCCATTAAAGAATCGACAGTCCGACGCACGCAATCCAGTACAAACAATACAACATCTGCTGTGGGTCGACCCGTTGTCTTGCCAACGGCATTCGCAGGTGATGAGCGGAATAGACAGAAACAGTATTTAGACGCAATGGCAACAGTTGCACATCATGGTAAGCCTAACCTTTTTGTGACATTCACATGCAATCCACGATATTAAGAGATAAATGATAGTTCACAATATCAACAGCAATATCAGGATCGTATGGATTTGATTTGTAGAGTCTCTCAATTAAACTTATTGAAGTTCATCAAAGACGTTGTATATAAAGAACTATTTGTACGTAATCGAATTTCAGAAAAAAGGCTTGCTTTACGCACATATTGTTTTTACATTCACTGATAATGACAAATTCATAGATGGCGAGGACATCGATAAAATAATAGCCGCCACAATTTCTGATGAAATCTCTAAACCATTATTATTTCAAATTATCCGTGATCATCAAGTTCATAGACCTCGTGGCGCTGACCATCCAGCTGCACCATGCATGCGGGATGGCGCATGCACAAAATACAATCCAAAACCATTCAGTTAAGTAAGAATTTTGAACGAACAGGGTCGTAATACAAATACGTCAGGACGATCCATATATCGCAGACCTAACGATGGAAGAGTTATTCAAATTGGAGATGAGATAATTGGAAATCGAAGAATTGTTTCTAATAATCGATATGCTTTGGCTAAATTTCAATGCCATATCAATTTTGAGATTTGTGGCTCGTTGGCATCAATTGAATAATAATATGTGTCGAAAGGATTATGCTACTGTTGGTATAAGCCGTGATGGAGCTCATCAACAACAAGAACAACAACAGCAACAGCTACAACATAAACAGCTATCACAGTACCAGTCGCAACAACAACAAATTACTGGTTGCGACGAAATTAAGAGATACATCGATTGTCGTTATGTTACATCAACAAAAGCAGTATGGAGACTGTTTGAATTTAAAACTCATGATCGCTCTCATGCGGTTATCGTCTTACCGGTACACATAAAAGATGATAAAACAATATTGATCGAAGAAGCAACTAATGAGGAAGAATTGAATGTTACTATCAATCATCACTCAAAACTTCAGGCATGGTTTGAATTAAATAAGCATAATGTGAGTGCCAGATAATATTATTTTGAGATTCCAGAATATTTTGTATGGAAAAATAAAGACTGCCAATGGGATCAACGTTCAAAAGTTACGGAAGTTATGAATCGCAATAATGTTAAGACTTGCCATAGCGCATTTCATTTGCCATCAAATTTGACTGATAATTCAATAGCTGGATGGCCAGTTGAGCATGAAAAATCGCTCGTAAATAAAAAAGTTCAATTAATCATATGAGATGAGGCACCCATGACACCTAAACATGCCGCTATGGCGGTTGATAAGTGTTTGGAAGAATTAAACGCTAGACAGAATGAGCGCACTCTAAACGCGCTGTAGACGCCCAGAAATGTCAAAGCTAGTTCAACTTATGGAAGACCCATAATAATGCACACAATAAAAGTTGTGGCGACCAGTGGAATTTCAATGCCAAAGGTTGGCGACATAAATACCACTGAACGAGTGCGCGCGCCATGTGCGTTTTTTAGAGACCTGGCGGTTTGTATTTATTTCTCAACCCATTTTGTATAGTAAAAAAAGGTTATAATACATTGTATAGAATTTGAAATCGTCTATGACTGTTGCAATTTCGTTGACACCTTCACAGAACAACTGTCAACTGTCAACAATACACACGTACACTTAAAGGTTATGTTTATCAGGCGAACCAACGCCACAAACTGCAAGTCATAAAATCAAATTGAAATATTCGTCATTATGGACTATCATCAGACATTCAAGACTATCCATCAACATGTGGACCAAGAATTCAAATGATAATTATATTGGCTCACTGCCATATTAGAAATACTTGCTTGCGATTGATGAAGGGAGACATCCAATTTTTGCAAAATTAAAGAGTGCTCAATTCGCGGCAGACGATCTAATTGAAATTGATAAAAAATTAATTGTAAATATCAACGAAGAGCTACTTGACTTTGTATTTGATAATTCAAATATAGAACAAAAAGCCATTCTCTGTCAGCATGAAAAACTGAAACACAATATCGAATACAGCGACATTTTTTTGAGCTAATCACAATTTCGATGCCGCGTTTGTGGTATTGCTCTTACCACCTCTGCTGGCCTTAGACAGCACCATCAAAAAAGGCATAGGGGTGTTGTTTTTGAGGAAGAACAAAATCATGGCCGATTTTGCGGCTATTGAGTGCACTTTAGAGGGTGAGACTCAATTTATCGATCAAATAGTCTCTAAAATGGGGCTTACTAGGCCTTAAAATAAGGCGATTACGCGAAAGAAGAAGTTATCAAATATTACTGAATGAGGCGTTAGATGAACAACCGCACAAACCAGTCACTAGCGCTCCGACACATCTTATTTTTGCTACAGTCGATGCTATTGATAACACAATATTGAATATAATCTCATCTGGAGGACTAGAAACATACTTTAGTATTGATAAATACACGAATAATGAAGATGAGCTACAAATTACATAAGATGTTCTCAATTCCATTAATGCACCATCAATACCAACAAATAAGCTCAAGTTGGAGATTGGTTCTGTAGTGATGCCGCTTAGAAATTTGGACATTGAAGCAGGTCTTTGCGATGGTACTCGTTTGATAATTTCACAATTATTGGACAATTTAATCGAGACTGTTGTACTTAGTGGATCACATTCTCAAACATTCCATTGGTTGCCACGCAAAACTATAATTTGCAATGATATTGCTTTGCTCAAGCCGATGACAAGATTACAATTCCCTGTGAAGCTCGCTCATGCGATGACAATCAATAAATGGCAAGTGCAAACATTTGATAGAGTTGGGATTTATTGAAGAAATCCATGTTTTACTCATGGTCAACTCTATGTTGCACTGAGTAGAGTTGAACATGTTAGCAATATTCGTATTTTTATTGAAAATTCACTGTATCAAGGCTCATTTAAATTCGAAAATCGACAATTTACTCGAAATGTTGTGTACCATAAAATACCTATTTGAAGATTTACATAAAAAAGCAGCTCCTCCAACATCATTATCATCAACATGATTATTTGCTGGCAGAAATTTCGAGGTCAGTAACAATCAAAATGAAACATTATTTGGTCTTACTCAGTTAGAAAATGAGTTACTGGCACTTTGATACATCATTACCACACCCCAATTCACAAGAGAATAGAGAGCAGCAAGAGTTTCTACCATAAATCAACCGGGTACATCTAAGCTGCACACCAGTCTAAAGCAATTTGTATCAACGTCAGCGTAAGACAGTGATGCTAATTCAGATGACGCAAACAAAGTTAATTCGAATTGTCTTTGTTACTTATCGAATATTGAAGTAATTTTTAAGAATTGTTGGATTCGAGTTGCATCATTCATTGTTGAACTGAGGTAGAAAAAAATTTTTTTTTGAAATGATGCCCACAAGCATTTTTTTACATGATTGACGTAATGTTGTTTCTTAAAAGCTTTTTATTTACAATTTCTGATATTGTTCTTGATTGTAATACACTGTGTTTTTGTAGCCCTGAAGAAGCCTGGGATTGCAGGCGAAACGTTGGTATTAAAGTGTGAGATCATTTGAATCACTGATCCACAAAAATAGTCCATTCACCCTGAAAATCTAATCTTTGGTCATAACCTTATACGTCTATTGAAGTCAGAGCATAGTCGCTTAAAAATATCTTGCTTCACAATGAATTTGATTCTTTTTCTAAAAAACTTTTAGCTCTAGGATAAAAATGAGAGAGACAAAAATATTCTAAAAGAATCAAAGCTTTTAATGTCTGTTTTCAGATTCAGAATTTCCTATCTACAAAAAACTTCTAATGAAAAATAGAGAGAGGGTTAATTCTTTCAACATTTTCCAGCAGTGGAAAATATTCGAGAAAATATTGAGAATTTGCACCTCCACTAGTAGGAAAAATTGCCCCTATTTCGTTTTTCTACACTTTTCCAAATTCAAGAAAAAAATTGAAAACGTAATTCCAGTTCTCACGTTGAAAGGGTGTATCTTCTCAAGCCTGCAATTTTCCTATGAGGTATGTCTGAATCAGTAGCGTTATTTTGAGCTCTAGATTTATGGGTAGGATTTTCGCTATTTCATTTAAAAGCAGCCTGTATATGACAATGTGTTCGTTTACCCGCAAGATCGCGCCAATGCTTCAAAAATTATTCCTAGAGTTAAGTTATTATAAAACGATCTGATACTGTTATGTGTGAGAACCGTAATTTTTCTTTGTTGTAGATGTGTAGAAAATAGTGCGTTTCTATCGGTAGAAAAGAACTGATGGTGAAAATTACCAATGTGCAAAAATATTATCGGGTTTGTGATATGCATAAGGAAGCAAAATTTGTAAATGATTGCAACCGCACGAATCTCAAAGTTGAAAGCATCCCTTGCTTTATTTGTCAGGTACGTACAGCACTAAAGAATTGTACTGGTAGAATTATCCATGAGTATTATAGCATTGGACATAAAAACGTCAAGCAGTAATACAAATGTAACAGAGGTTGGGGAATTGTATGAAGTACCAAGAGCGGGTGACAGTGTAATTGTAGAGGGTCAACCTGAAAGTGAAATAGTAGGTGGCAGTATAGAAGTTGAAGGATCCAATGCTGCTATTGAAAATTCAACTAATGTGATTCATGGTATACTCAGAGAGTAACCAACACCTCCTGCAATAAACCTCAGAAATGAGAAAGCAATATCACAACTCAAAGACAAAATTTTGAGGGAAAAAAAAATTTGCTGCTGGAAGTCAATTTACGAAAAAAAGCACAATAAACTCCCAAAGCAAGTAAACTGTATGACATTGCAAAGGAATTTAGAAATATGGGAAGAAAATTGGATAACAAAGCAACAACATACAAGGAGAAGTTGGAAACGCTCACAAAAAACAAAAGATTTAGAAATATTTCAGAGGAAAATAAACAATGCCACTTTTAGATTTTTTTAATCGCAAATTGCGCAGCATTGCAAAATGCCAAGAGGTCGTCGATTTAGTACAGAGGATAAATTGTTGGCATTATTTTTGCTGAAACAAAACCCTAAGGCTTATCGTTCGTTACAAAAAATTTTTGCGTTGCCTTCAAGAAAAACTTCAATTGCGCTTTTGAAAAAGGTACCATTTGAATCCGGCATTAATAAGCCCATCTTTTGATAAATACAGGAAAGTGTGAAGAAGTTAAGTCCACGCGATCGCCACTGTATTTTGTAATTCAAATCGTCGATCATGCAATAGTGCTTATGGTTGTCGACTAAGGTAAGAAATGGAAGCAGCCTGTGACTTATTCTTCTAGCCAAAATTGGATAAAGAAAGGAGAAATTGCGAAAAATGTTAAAGAAATAATCACAGAGCTGAAGGCAGTCGTCAATGCATCGCAATAAGAACAACCTTGTCCATGATGCCTATTCGTTTTTTGCTGGGGATACTGAAGTTTTTCCATTATTTGACTCTCATCTTCTGGAAGGGATAAGAAACAACATGCTGAATTACAATATTCAATTTAAATGGAGAGGTGACAAAGAAGTTGCTTCATGGGATCACATTGAAGCTTTATATAAACTAGACATTGATGATCATGACTTCCGCATGTTGCCAACACTAACAGAAGAACACGTTGTTAAAAATCACATCAAAAAAATTAAGGTGAAACATACAGCGCAAGTCTTCGCACATCGTGTTCAGTCAACAATGAGAGGCTTGATTAAACATGGTGAATTCTATTTTTATTAAGACAAATTCATTCACTCTCACATTCTTGTTGCAGGTAATAACGTATTACCAAAGCAAGCCAAACCGCCCATTTTTTTACTTTTTGTTGACAAACTGTTCGATAGTGTTAATGGATCAGTAATTGATCCTGAAGACAATAAACCTTTGCGACGTGCTGTCACCGACAACAGAGCATATCGATTTTTGGGATGAATCAATCAAAGTTCTGAAGAGTATCTAATTTTCTAATGAAAAAAGAGAGTTTGTTTTCCCCCTCAATTACGAACTGGATATTGTCGTTGAAAAATTAGAAACTTTTCTGAAGGGAATTGCAAGATGTAGCTTTTGATTTTCTGCTACCTAGAAGTTTGAATCAAGATCTACTTGAAAACTATTGCAGTATAATAGGTTCCTATGGTGCCTGCCATATAAATTCTTCCAGTACTAATTTTGAAGCAACATTCAAAACGCTTGTATCAAATAATTTCATGGCAGCTCATTCAATTGGTGCCAATTGTCAGAAGGATGTGACCGAAGACGCTCTTTGCAGTTTGCAACATTGAAGAGCTAGCTGAAGATATCCATGTCTCCTCTGGATTACGTAGCGGACAAAGTCCTAAATTTGAAGCCTATCAATGGTCGACTCACGATAATGTTACATGGCTACATGACTGTAAGCATGCCATGGCATTTCTTATGTGGGCTCATCGCAGGAGTAAAGAACCGTTCTGTACTTCAGCTGAATGCTACTGGAAAAAGTCAAAACTGTCCAGGGTTGGCACTAGCCTTAATAAAGAATTATCTGGTGGTAGGCCTAGCTTGCCATCAAATAATGGTGTTCTTGAGAAGTTTTTGATAGAAGGGAATAAAAGTAAACTTACCAACTGCGAGTTGTTGGAATTTCTATCAAATTACTTCTATAATGATATTGAAAGTGCATCCATGCACCTACTTGTACAAAAATGCAAAGAAGAATCTTGTGACTTATTTTTAGAAAAGGTTGTTCTTACTAATGAAGTGATAATAAAAATAGAAGAACAGACCAGAGAACAGCACCAGGACAGGCTCTGGTACGAATTAAGATATGTGAGAGTCACAGCATCTCGTGCATTTGAATTGAGTAGGTGCAAAACAACGGATGGAACATTGATTTCAATGATCATGGGAGGAAATATTCCGGTGACTCCAGCAATGAGAAAAAACGGGAAACGATAGTGATGACGCTAATGGACATAGAGAAAGCATTCGATCAAAGTACAACAAAACAAAATACTCTGACTGATAACTTGTGGCAACCGATAGATTAAATTAAAGAATTGCATCAAAGGACCAATCTATTACCACTGAAAAAATACCTAATTGAAGCATGCTACAAATTTCACACCAGCAACGTAAATCTGACGAAAGCCATCATACTTTAAAGATAAGGGTTGTCACCCTCATAACTCGAGTTGTATAAGGGATAGAGGTTAATTTTTTCGTTTTTTGGCCTCCTCTATCCATAAGCTTACTTCATGAAGGAGTTGAGTCTAATATCCCACTGGGCTCGATGACCCATACTTAACCGGCCGAGTTTGTTTATTTATCGATATTTATTATCAAAATTTTTTCTACATGCAAGAATCTGATTACACTCGGGACATAGCATTATTGCCGTCCTCGAATTCATCAACAGTTCTTTTCGTTAAACAATATTCAGTCCAGTTCTACCCTCTTTTGCAACAATGCTAACATTACCGCAAAAAGTAGCGATTATTTACGCGTATGGGAAATGTGAGAAAGACATCAGTGAAACGATGATCTATTTGAATAGAGAGTTTCCCACTGTCAACTATACAAGATATAAAGTGATATCTGTGATTCAGCTTTTCGATGCCACGGGTAGCATTCATCGTTTACCTAGAGTGAAATATCAACAACCAGCTAATAAAGTACAACTGGTTGGAGCGGCTCATCTCCAAGATCCATATACTAGTGTGCGCCGAATGGGCAGAAAAACCAGAATTAGTAAATCATCAAGCTGCAGAATAATGAAATCTTTGAAGCTTAAGCCGTACAAGTTAACAACACATCAATCTCTTTTACCGGGAGATGTAGTAGGTCGGTTGGAATTTTGTCAAATTATGTTGAGGCGCATTGAAGACAATAATTATAGCAAATATATTCTATTCACTGACGAAGCGAAATTTACAAGTAATTGGAACGGTGCAAGGCACATGACTTATAAATGGGCAACAGAGAATTCCCGATTCATGCGTCAAATAGATAACCAAAGAATCTTTACCACTAATGTATGGGCCGGAATAGTGAATAATCAAATAATTGGCCCATATTTCTACGATGAATTTTGACTAAAAAGGCCTTTCTACAGCTTGTAAGTCCAACTTGGGGCAATTAGTATATATATTCAACGCCATTTACTGACCCAGAATCTCACTAAAACATCATCCCGATTCGCCTTAAGGAAGATGCTCCGTGTTCAACACATGCTCAAGATTATGTATTAGCATATTTGAACACCTTCAATTGATATTGCGCACATTTTTTATTTTTGCTTTATAGCTTTCAACAGTGATATGGACTTCCGGCTTATTGACCCGCGCAATTATTGTTTTGAAGATATTAACACGCGTATTACGAAAATTACCAGAATTATAATCTTATTTTATCGGTGTTAATTTTAATAATATTTTGCTTATTTGGATCTCAGTTGAGTGATATAAGAATTACTTGCGTTCGGTAATGACAGTATTGGATGAATGTAGTTTTCAAAATTTCGATAAAACTATTGATCATATTCCCTTTAATTTACTGATAGTTGATTTTTTGTACTGTACTGCATTGTAGCCTTGATGAATTGGTAATATAACAACCACGAAGCTGTTGGCATAACTATTGCGCGTTATTTTAAACTCACATCGCTAAATTAACCTAATAAATTGGCCAGAAATTGTTTTGCTGAAAAATTTCTACTCCCAGCTCAAGCAAAATTTCTTTGGATTACATCAAAGCTTTGGACGATATTCAGACGACAGAAAAATTGAAATTGGCAAATTCACATAGTTCTCATCATGTAAACTACAATAATAAGATCATGGATGTACACCTTGCTGTACAAGCAATAAGTAGTAGTGTAGCAGATGTCATTAAATATCTGAAGGAAACCAGTGTTAAGGGTTTTGAAGACAGTAATGCCACTGTGGGCCAAATTTTTGATATGTTGAATTGCAGAAAACCATTCGGAAAAGGGTACAAAGCACCTATTAGGGCAGAAACATTAGAATACTTCAAAGATAATTTCTCAGAAACAGAGTTTTTTAAGGAAGTTAAAAATTGATATCATTCCGTTTTTGAAACATATGCGTAAAACATATGCTCTTGGTTTCAAATTAACAATGGAGAGTGCGTTAGGTTCAGCTGATTACTTTTTAGCTTTAATTTAAAATCCACTGACGTACTTTTTAACATACAAGTACTCGCAAAATCACTTAGAATTTCTTTCTTCTTGCATTAGGTCAAGAGGTGATTGAAATAACGATTGACATGGGCGTTATAACAGTTACTCTACAGTAATTCGTTAACTTCAAGTGTCAGTGAAAATTGCTTTGATCCTAAAAGTAATTGCAATCCTGCATTGAATTTCGTTCAGACGACAGGCAAAAGAAAGATGAGTTGCACGAGGTTACAAACACTAATAGAACTATTAATTTGATCAACTTTTAAAATGGTAATTGATTCCGTTGAAGCAATTGTCCAAATATTTGAAAATGAGAGAAATGCAATTAAAAATTTGCAGAGAGCGCATTTGTTACCAACTGATAAGAGATGCAGTCAACGAAATTGCACGCGGCAGTGCAACATGATAGCGACTGCAAGTGCCCCAAAGGAGCACATTTTCAAGGGCAACCATTGCAAAAAGAATACAGTATTTTAACCGGAACATTCTCCGAGCACTGCTGCCTGCCAGTGAGAATTATCATGCATATTATGTAAATGTGGACCTGCCAGGTGAGGTCCGGGCCTGCCTCCCAGGCAGTCTGTGTATAAATATTATCGCTTTTTCAACATTTGTTAATTTAAGCTCATTGATGACCTCCAATTGTTTTTATTGAAGGGTGATGGTCATGTCGTACAAATCGATGAGTCCATTGTTACCCGAAAAAAGTACCGCAGCGGTAGATTGATGAGGGAGTAATGGGTCATCGGTTTGTACATGACCAACAAGAAAGCGCTCATACTTTTCTATCTTGAAGAAAAGTACCAACTTGAGAGGTGAGCTTTCACAAATTTTCTATTAATGCATAGAATATACAAAATGATTTGAATACAAGGGCGGCCACCAGAGAATTCAGTTACCTCAAGTCCTCTACACCTATGGTTCAATTTTGGTAAAGCTGTTACATTTTATGCTTCTTAATATCATACAAACAGTTTTTGGGTGAATGTATCGATAACGTGAAAAGTTTTGGAAAACTGAAAAAATTCTGCATTTTAGTGTTATTCACGATATTGAGATATTCAAAATATCATCAAATTACCATTGAATTGAATAGTAACCAAGGAAACGTTGATAAAAACAATTTTTCATTTTGTTTTATTCAATTTATGGTTACTGCCGGCAGTACTATAACCGTTAGTTTTTTAATTATTGAGGGTTTTTCGAACAGTGAACTAGCTAATATTCAATTTATTTACGGTAACTGCAATGGTGACACATGTGCCGCTGTACCAAAGACAGTTTCCGGCAAAAAGAGTACCACATCGGATAGTATTTAGCAGTGTCCGTAAAAATTTGGTAGATCATGGATCATTCAGGCGTTCCCAGGGGCAAAAAATGCCTATGAGAAATAATGATTTGGAAGAAAAGCTAAATAGAATTGAGGAAAATCCTCAAATACAATCAAGACCTTTGATAAATATTACCAATATCTCTACATCTATAGTGAGTATACTTGTTTTCATATTTATTAGATTTTTCCCGACAGAAAAGACAAAAAATTTCAATATCTGAAACGAGCAAAAAATTTTCTCCACGCGACGCATACAAAAATGTGTAAAATAATGTACCCGAAGTGAATATTATGCAAAGTTTGATGATAACGGCTTTATCGACAACATGGATGTTATTATTATAATTATTATCATTAATGGTGGAAGAATGACCTAAATGCAGGAGTTAGAAGCACATGATAAAATGAAAACATGGACAATAACAGAACTACCAGAAAACAAAAAGACAATTGATGCAAAATGGATATTTAAGACAAAAGAAGATGGAAGTAAAAAGGCTCGTTTAGTAGCAAGAGGTTTTCTAGAAAAAGACAATTTAAATAACAATTATTCACCAGTAGCACGATAAACAACAATCAGATTAATACTAGCGCATGCAGTAATCAATAATTGGAGAGTAAATCAACTTGATATACCTACAGCAGAAGAAAACCAAATGAATGAATTGATATGAAAATTAGAAAAAGAATTTGAAGCAAAGAACTTTGGAGGAGTTAAAAAATTTCTAAGTATGGAAATAACCAGAGAGGAAGATAAAATGAAAATGAATTAAAAAAAAAAACAAATCCAGAAAATGTTAAAAAAATTTAATTTGGAAGAATGTAATGGTGTCAAATCTTCACTGGTTGAAGGTTTTTCAATTGACGGTGATGAAGACGAAATAAATGTTCCATACAGAAAAATAATTGGAAGTTTAATGTTTGTTAGCACAGTTTCAAGACCAGACATTACATATGCTACGAGTTACTTAAGCTAATTTTTGGACAAATAAAAACGCGTGGTCAGGTGCTAAAAGAATATTAAAATACTTGAAAGAGACTATGGATATGGGATTGATATATATAAGAAATAACAAAAATATAATAGAAACATATTCAGATGCAGATTGGGATACAAACAAAATTGATAGAAGGTGTACTAGTGGTTCAGTGAGCATGTACAATGGTAATACTATAACGTGGTTTTCAAGAAAACAAGCAACTGTATCACTATCAACGGCAGAAGCAGAATACGTAGCAGCAGCGACGAGTATCTGCGACTTAATAAATATCAATGGAATAATGGATGATTTCAACGAATCTTGTGAAAGTATTCTGTATGTAGACAATAAGGGTGCAATTGACATGTCACGGTCATTCGAAAACAGCAAGAGAACAAAGCACATTGATACTAAATATCATTTTATTAAAAAACAAGTTATGTCAGGAAAAATAATCTCAAAATATGTATAATCAGAAAATAATTTAGCTGATGTATTTACAAGGAACTTGACAAGTGAACAGTTTTGTAATTTTAGAGAAAAACTATGCATAATTTAATTTATATCCAAATACAATTTTTAGTTAGATAATAACCTTAAAATTGAGAAGGGTGTAGGAATTGTAATTTTTATCCTAGTAGCTGCCGCGCATGTCACACCCAAGTAAAAAAGATATAGACAATTTTTTCTGCTGACAGAGAGTGTGTGAGTAATTTCGTTGTTCATTAGTTAGTAAGTTTTGTTTGTATTGTTTTGTATAAGTTTGTTGTTGTATTCTGTGATAAATATATTGCGAATAATAAATAAAGAATTAATATAATAAAAAAGTTCATCTATCAGAAGACTGTAAGCACTTGATAAGGACTTTATATTCTTCTTTACTAGAGCAAGGGGAGAAAGCACCGCTTAAATTAATAGCAGAGCTTTTGAAAAAACCAGTCAGTATAATTTGTAAAATAATTCGGCGACCCGCAGATGATTTAAAAAGAAAAATTAGACCAAAAATCGTCGACAGAATCGAGCCAGCAATAAAGGAACAAATCAAGTCAACGATTTGATATGTACCGCGGAAAGACAGTCCCCACATTGCAAACACTTTTGAATGAGCTTTCCCGGCACGAGATTTCTTTTAATTATAGCATTGAACCATTGCGAAAAATCGTGCTATCTCTTGGATTTCGTTTCAAAAATTTGAGCAAGCATATCCGATTGTTGGAACCTCATAGGCTACAAGTTTGGCAAACGCAATATTTGGAGAAAATTAGACAATATCGGGAATCGGGTAGAAAAATCGTTTATTCAGACGAGACATGGTACGACACCCATGACGTCATAAACTGTGGTTGGATGGACAATTCTGACAAATGTTCAATGGACACTCCACCATCGCGTGGTAAACGGATGATTATCCTGCATGCGGGTGGTAAAAGTGGCTGGGTACCGCATTGTCTTCTGCTGTCAGCCAGAAATATAAAGGATTGTAGCGCGGATTATCACCAGGACAGGGACGGACAGTTATTTGAAGAATAGTTCACCTCAAAACTGCTACCAAATGTACAACGCAATTCAGTCATCGTTATGGACAACGCTCCATATCATTCCAGAATTTTAAAAAAAGTCCCCAACATGAGCTCTAAAAAACAAGATATTATATTTTTCATGGAAGAGGAGAATATTGAATTACCCGCCAAAACAACCAAGGAAGAACTTTAAAAAAAATTTTCACAGAGTCATGTTGTGGAAAACAAAGTTTATGTGACTGACAAATTAGCAGAGGATAGTGGTCACACAGGTAATTGAATACACAGCAACGTTATTATTTCTTGTAATGAAGTTATTAAAATTTTTTTTTTCAGTCCTTAGACTTCCATCTTATCACTGCATGTTCAATCCAATTGAAATGATATGGAGTCAACTAAAGCATGCGGTACGTAAAGCCAATCGGACACCAACTCTTAGTGCCAAAGTCGTTGATTCAATCAGGCAGAAGGCAGACAAAATTGATTCTGTGGCTTGGAAGAATTGTATTAGGTATGTAATTGGAGTTGAAAACAATTACTTGACTGATACGCCAATTCCCGAATTCATTATAAATGTGAATGACAAGACTGATTCAGATGATGAAATTCTCGATTAGGTGATAAACAACTCTAACATATTGAATGTTGTACGAGATAATTAAAGTAATAGTATTTTCAGATATGATGACCTGATGTCCTACGTATACAAAGACATTCAAATATGCTTGTAGGCATACAAAGAAAAGCAGCTCTACGAATAGGCCGACTTTATAGGACAGTGTCCGGGGTCTCGGGTACTGTACCTATTGATTTGTTAATAGAAGAAAGAACAGACATTTACAAATCTAATCGTCAACCAGACGAAATACAACGGATTAAAGATCAAAAAATCGATAAGTGGCAGTCTCGTTGGAATGATGGAACTACGAAAGGTCAATGGACCAAAACTCTCATCAAAAATATAAAACCATGGATCAACCGAAAAGTTGGTACACTCAACTATTACCTTTCTCAGTTTTTAACAGGGCATGGTAGTTTCGAAAACTATTTAAAAAGAATAAGAAAACGTACCAGTGATTGCTGCATTCATTGTGATGGTATTGTTGGTAGCCCACAGCATGTATTCTTCGAATGCAATAGAACACACCAGCTACGCACAAAACTAGAAATTAGACTTGACATGACCATTAATGAAGATAACATAATTGAGGTCATGCTGCTGAATAATGAAAAGTGGCAAATTATTGATAAGCATATCAACAAAATAATGAAAATTAAGTCGAAAGATGAGACGAATAATAGTAGTAACGATGATGATACGACCGACGATGACGACAGCCAAAACTAATATTCGAACTCCTAATCCTTTGTCATATTGACAAGGGGAGGGGAGATGTAGAACAAATGATGATAGAAGAACGATAGATGATTTTTGAACACCATCACTGAAGCCAAGTGAAAAACAGTTCTGGTGATGGTGGTTTCCACACGGAACACTTGCTGGGTTAGCAGAATGCGCCCACTACACCCCTTAAAAAAAGAAAGATATGATGACCGTTGACGACTGATGCTCCATTTATGACGACCAAAACTTCCAACCTTTCTTATCCTTCACCCTTCCCGTTGTGGCAAGAAAAACTCTACAACCTCCACGGTGGTTCTTGCTGGACAATTTAATTCACAGATATATGGATTCGAAATACATAGACTGATTATTTATCATTTGATTATAATAAACAAAGTTTGAATTAAATTGACTAATGTGGAGATTCCTAATATATTTTTCTATTTCCTCCAAAAACACTATCGTTTCTTTCCGAGAAACATTCACCGTTGAAAATGTACTTGTTGTTGCAATATATTCAAGGGCTGCGTTGATGAATCATGTTTGTTGACGTATTAATTTTTCTGTATTTATATTTTGCAAAATGCAATAATTAATGTTACGGTTACTATTTTGATAATTCAAATCAAACAATCGGGAATTTTATTTATATGTAATGTTTTCATATTTACATATAATGTTGTTAAATAAATGTTTTGAATTAGTTTCTATTTTAGTATTATCCGAATTGCGAAGAAAAATTTGGGGTTTCCCAATCCCACACTAGAATTTCTCTACCTAACAAAAAAGGACCATTGCATAGATGGTCGAACGACTGGCCTTTTTTTGATTTATTGTTTCATGATATCTAGGCTTGCGGTTTGGTCCCATTAATGAAATGATTTACAATTTTAGTTATAATTTCTTTTTCCGATGTCCAACAGTAAGTAGTAGGAAAGATCTGTAGTTGAAAAATCATATATTGATAAGAAAAATTTATGTAAAATTCAGATGCAGCTGAAGATGACCAAAAAAGCCGAAACCGGTCTTACCAAATTTATCTAGAATTAAAATCAAGAACGAAACAGACTCGAAACATAGTGTTTTTTTTGTACAAATTGATCAACACAAATTATTTTCGTCACGCTCGATTATGTACAGATCTGGCAGATGAACCAAATAGAAGTTCTGTGTTCAAAGACGTCAAGGATCCTGAAATGGGAATGACTTTGCAACAACTGATTGACCCTAATCCCAATGTCCAGGATACATTTTTCGACAATCTTGCGACTTCGGGAAAATTATGTGAGAAAGCTGTTATTAAGGAAATTATCGCTATTCCTGATGATAGTAAATCAGACTATTTAACCCGTAAGTAGTGCTACACATGCAGTTGTGAAATGCAACCAATTAAAGTGCACTTTACATTACCGTAAAGTGAGTATACTTTGCGCCTTCAGAGGATTCTTTGCAGCGCAGATGCGAAAATATCCAAATTCTCGCCCCTGCGCTCTTGATTCGCGCCTAATTAGTCCCTATGAGTAGGACATCCCTGCACATGCCTACGCATCAATTAGTCCAGATACGACCACGCGTTGCTTCATTAAAATTTTGAGGTGAGAAAACAACAAAATTTCACCTCGGAAAAATTAGTCAGTAGAGCATCATTTTCACGATTTCGCGTTCTCATTTGTACAAAACCTACATCCTCAAGACCTCAAAGACAGAGTAAATTTTGTGAAATGATATATCCCCGAACCCAAGAAAGAGAACTTTTTGAAGAAAATTATTTGGACCGACGAATCAAAATTCTCGCGAAAAGAAATTTTTGATAGACACAACAATCACGTCTGGGCTGCACAGAATCCGCATGCGATAAGAGAGAATAGTCATCAGATCAGATTCAATTTCAATGTCTTCTGCCTTATGATGGATAACAGGCTCTCTTACGTTATTTATGACGGCGTGTTAACGGCAGAGCGTTATTTGATATTATTACGGACTGTGGTGGAAGATTTCCAGGACAATTTGCCTTTGAGCTCTTAAAACAGCTGTTGGTACCAGCTAGATGGAGCTCCGGCTCATTGCACACAGGAAGTGCCCCAAGAGCTCACCCACATGCTTGAAGATAGATGGATGAGGCGGTTAGGAACATAGAACTGGCCTGCAAGATCCCCAGATCTGACACCATTGGACTTTTACCTGTGGGGACATAATAAACAAGTCTAGCAAACACCGGTCAACACAAGAGAGGAGTTAGAAGCACGTGTGTGAGGATGACAAATGGATGGCAGTTTGAGATCTCTGTTGTTTTGTTTAATGGGTTTCTTTTTCTTTTTGAAAAATCTTCAATTTTCTATCAAAAAGAGCAAATAATTCGAAAAGTACTAGTCCTAGGTGTAAGAAAATTCTGCATCGATTTCCAGAATAAAATAAGGCATGCGCTATTATAAAAAAGAAGTTCCCAACATTTTCTTATTGCCATTTTTAAAAAGTCATTGAAAAGAAAAACCTCAACATTGTGTTCTTTGTGTGAATGTCCGGTATGCCTACAATGCTCATCAGCTGTATGTGTCAACTGCATAAGAAAAACACAAGTATCCGTTATTCCAACATGTTCAGCTTCTCATATTTTTTTTTTGTATTTCGTGCATCTTAGAAACAATAACTAGATTGAGGTTTATTTTCGTTCATTAGGACTGCGAATAAAATTTCTCTATCTAACCTACATGTTTTATTTTATGTGGGAACTACACAAAGCTTCACAATATTGCATGGAATAATTAATTACGACTGCAACTCTGAAGTTATTACTTACAATACCCGTGTAGTCAATCTGACACCCGTCTATGATTGTGTTACAGAAATTCACGTTTGTGGATAAAGGTTTATACTGTTTATACTGTTTATACTTTATACATAAAGAGATCAAATAAGTTGAAAAACTGAAATTAACCACTGTTTAAATTTGGCGCTAATAACTTCGCCACGCTCATTAGTTCGCAGCACTTATTACTTTGACACACGGCGTGTCGCAGCAGCACCATCATTTCTATTGTCAGAGTTTCACAGAAATGTTTGACTCCTGAATTTCTTCGTTGTTCTTTTATTGTAATCTTATTTGTTTTCAACTGAATTCACCCGATAATCATTCTCTTCAAATCTCAAGAAGATTATTCGTATACTTGTGCTTGAGATTTTTTATTGAACCAAAGCGAGAATCAAACAATGGCACAGAGACATGAACATTTCTCACCGCGTGAATATGCAATGATGCAGTATTTTGATGGTGTTGCACAAGGTAATAGTGCGAGACTATACTGGGCTCTTGTAGAACATGCCGGACCACCACAGCAGCGTTTTCCAAATCATTGTGTGTTCATAAGAGTTCACAACTCATACTTGGAAGGCATTATCCCAGGCACGAGACCTCAAGAGCCTGGATCAATGATCAATCTGGATCGCGAACATGAAGTAAAGAGAGATCCTACGGTTAGTGAGGCAGCTCGAAAATCAAATAAAAAGAAGTATATCACCATTGAAGCAACATCGCCAAAACGATTTGAGTTTCAGTACAAAAAATATTCTACAAGTCAATTGATAAATTCAATCGGAGAATATACAAGCAGAAGAGCACAATAGCTACTCGTACCTTACAACAGCGAAGGAGATTGCTCCGAAAAAATTTAGGTTATACATGAAAATTATCTAATATAAATTCAATAAAGCAACGTTTCTTTCTAAGGTAAGTAAGAGCTCGAACGAAAGAAGCAGAGGACGAAAAGATTCACTGAAGATAAAAATATTTTGGCTTTGTCAATCTATCAACAAACCGGAAAAGCTTATCGATTTTTGTCAAAGATATTTGCTTTACCCTTCCGTAAATCATTAACGAGAATTTCAAATAAAATACCATCACACTGCGGATTTAATGATTTCATATTTGAAAAAGGACAGCCGCAATAAATATTATATTTAAATGATTGATGAGATCTCGTTACAGCCCGGTCAACAATATAATCAGAAACTCGATTATATAGATGATTAAATTGACTATGGCAAAGAGAAGCAGTCGGCCTCTGCAAACCATGCCCTGGTTTTCATGATCCGGGGCATACATGAAAAATGGAAGCAGTCAGTAGCTTCTATTTTTTGCGAAAGAGCGACTCCAAAACTACCTTTAGTGGATATGCCTAAAACAGTGATTTGCCAAGTTTGATCTAGTAGTCTTCATGTAATAACGACTGTATGTAACCAACGTCCTACCAACAAATCGAGCTGCTATCAATTAATTACTGCAAGAAACTAATACTTATCCTCGACAACTCCAAATGGAACACCGTTTTACTGGATATTTAATTGACGGAGGAGAAATATTTCACTCATATGATTCCCCTTACTTATCAAAGCGTATACAGAGTAATTAATTGAACAAAAATTTACATTTTACGACTCAAAATGTGATAAGAGTAGCATCGTGGTCACATATTGTCGAGCGCTCATATACACTCGACGAAGGCTTTGGGTCTTATAGTCTGTTTTGAAAGCCCACTGATGAACATGATACCGAGTAGAATTTAAAAAATACGGGTTAAAAATGCAACCCATATTTAGTCATAAAATAGGAACAGCCAAGATTGTATTTTACTAAACCTGGATCTTCTCAACGAATACTAGTTCCATCTATTAAAAATTGGATTTTCTGGCTTCGTGCATTGGAAAGCGTTTGTCAAAAAATACACTCCCGTGAATTCAATCATATTCTACCAAGAAATTTTCAACCACATTTTTTAGAAAATTATTCTTCTTGTGATCAGTCTTGGTAGCAGAAATATGAACCTACTTATTCTGCATTTATTATTTCTAGTAAATATTTATTGATGAATAATCTAATGACTGCGCATTCTTCGGCGCCTTACTGAACAGAATAAGAAAATGATCTTTCACTTGATCCGATATACCAAAAACATTATAAAGACATTTACCGCAGGAGTTTTAGCGCAAAGATGGTGAATATACTTCTGCATATATTGCAGAATTCGTTTCGAGAAAAGTTCTAGTGAATCGTACAATTTGCAATAAATTCATCTGCGATGGACCAGGGCAGTATGACATCAATTATAATAAATAAATATCAGTCGAAGTATGTTTGAATTATTTATTACTTGTTCTAAATTGATATAGTGACCTCTTCCTGAAGTAGTAATTGCGTATCAAGTTAGACAAAAATTTAATACAGCAATCAAACAAGAATATTTGAATCATCTTTCATGATTATTTTGTTCAAAATACATCTTCCAGTATTATTTTGTTACGAACACATCTTTCAAGATTATTTTGATACAAACAATAACATATAGTTTCTTGTTTAGGGGAGATGGGGCGGTCTGTACTGCAGAAGGAAATGAGCACGTTTATTATTTCCGCCGTTTTGTAATCTGTGACCGCACATGAGCATCATTTGTTGTGAAAAAAGCATTATAGCCTCACATTCGAGTTCAGTCGTCATCGTTTAATGCATATTTGAACAAAGCAGGTTTTTATCTTTTGGTGTTCTTGGATATGTTTGTTCAGTGCTTTGGTACTTAATAATTCCATATTCGAGAATGTGATTCAATTTATCATATATGTAAGATATTTTGTATTAGGGAGATTTTTCTATCAATATAAAATGTAAGCTCAACCTTGTTTACAATGACTTAAGATACTCTTTATTGTACCGCTGGTATGCAGGAGCATATAGACAGTGCTGTCCCTACTGCCCTCAATATTTCCAGGTGCTATTTTTGTTTCTGTTTTCAATGAGCCGTTTCCTTCAGGCGATTTGGCAGTTGCTGTTGAAGATGTTTTGGAGAACAATGTCAATTGAGAGAAGTGCTGAATTACATAATGTCAAAAGATCTTTGCAACGATACAAAAAAAGGAGAAACTCATAGGATATCAGATGTTTCTTTCAAACTACAATATGTAACAACTCAAGTATTCACGAATCACAAGGATGAAAGACTCCAAGAATATTTAGTACAGATATGTTTTATGAGTCAACTCTCAAGACCACAAGACGTTTGGCATATAAATACGGTTGTCGATTCGAACACCGGAGGCAACTAGTCTTGCTAGGGTGACTGTTTTGCTCGAAATAATGTTAATTTGTTTTTTGACAAACTAGACGATGTAATACAGTTACCAATCGACTCCTTCTAGAACGTATAATTTAAAAGAGGTAAAACCTTAATATCCAGTATTTTTAATTTCCTTCTCATTAGTGTTTCTCAGGCAGGAGTCACAACTGTCCATCGTGTTCCGAATATTATAGGTGGGGAAGGGGGGTGAAACCCTTACATTTCATGACTTACCGAAGCTTTTCACAAATCCTGGGATTTAGCGGTCACACCATCCAATATCAGATCAGGATTCCTCAACAGGAATTAGCCTATATGATGAAAACATATTTACAGGGGACGATTTTCTTGGTGCTTATGTTATTGACTGGCCATTAGTTGTAAACAACTGTTACAAGCCCAGATGCTTTGAACACAAGTCAAGACGGACAATTAGAAAAATGGCAGATTGTTATGTTCCAATTACTAGTACGATGAACTTTGAAGATGAAAGAGAACAAAAAAAAAAATCATTTGCAAGTCCTGAACTGATAAGACCGTTCCCCAAGAAAATATGATGGTTTTTTGGCAAATTTTTGAATCACTTAAACTGACTGGTGACTTAAAAACGACCGTTTTAATTTTTTTCAAGTTGAATTTGGCCTATGGGGCTGTCATTTACCACATGTTGTAGCTCGGTAGTCTTGCATATTTCAACTATTTTTAATTTGAGCTTGATGTACAATTGACTTTGATATTAAGTCGAGAGTCCCAAAACTGTACTCAAGTCACCCAACTCCACGGTATTAATTTTGTGAGAGATCTTTGAACAAGTCCGATATCGTTTTGTTCTATAATTCCACTACGACGTATTTTTCTGGAAAATTCAGCATTGTCCTTGATTAAAGCGCATTTGAAAACTCAATTGACCATACAAAGGCTTCCTGTAGATATAAAGGGTTTTCTGTCCAAATATAGAATGGCGTTTCCTATGTGTCTTTTGCGAATAAGAAAAAATCGCCTTACGACCATCACATGCAACTCGTGTGATGAATAGCTTTTAAAAGCATGTGCTCGAAACACAAGAGTGTGTAATCTATCAGCAATGAAAGAGCAGGATTGAATCACCATCAGCATTATTTTGGAATCGACTACTTGTTATTTTTTTCTGATTTTGTGTTTGGATCTCATTTTCATTTATTTCATGTGTTTTGTAATTAAGATAAAAGCTCAAAAGAATATGCAACATTTTTCCGTATCAATGTCGAATTTTTTCTTATCGCACAAGTTGGTCAAATATCACAACACTCACAATTAGCGTTAAAATGAAAACCAGTCATTATAAGCGTCCAAAAACATGATAATGTATGAAATACACTGAGCGACCACTCAACTAATAACAAGAAGCGCTGGTAATTGAGGTTTAAACACGTTTTGTTTTTTGATGAATTAAATTACCGTTAAACCTTGGCAATAGCTTCAAAAGTGTTATGAAGGATCTGCTCTGTCGGAAACAATCATTTGTCGGTGGTTTGCTGAACTCAAACGTGGTAGTCCAGACACCGATGATTCTGAATGCTCGGGACGTCCAAATAAAAAGACTACGCCAAAAAACATCGAGAAAAGCCTCAAACTTGTGTTGGACAACCGTAAAGTGGAATTGCAGGAGAGAGCTGACATTTTAAGGATATTTAAAGGCGAGTGCTCACAGTGACACAAGAACATGATGATAACTCAGGGCACTGTTTGGAGCTGTTTAGGCGTGATAGACAGGATTTTTGCGTCAATATGTGACAATGGATAAAACATGGATTCACTATCACACCCCAGAGTCAAATCGACAATCAGCTGAGTGAAAAGTAGCCGGTGAAAGCCGTTCAAAGCGGCCAAAAACACAAAAGTCGGCCAGAAAAGGTTCTGACGAGTGTTTTTTTGGGACGCATCAGGCATAATATTCATTGCTTATCTGAAAAAGGCAGAACCATCAAAAGCGAGTATTACACCGCGTGACTGGACCGATTAAAGAATAAAATCAGAGAGAAACGACTCTTTATGGCGAAGAAGGTGATCTTTCACCAAGACAATGCACCGTCACAAGTCGATAGTAACGATGCCAAAACTATACGAATTGGGCTTGCAATTGCTTCGAACCCACCGTACTCTCCAAATTTAGACCCCAACGACTATTATCTATTCGTAAGTCTCAAAAAAATGCTCCAGATAAAAGAAACTTAGCACAATTGATGCTGTGATATCGGGAAGCATTTTTGGGGATATCGACAATTCCTTCTAAAAGAGGAGCATCGAAATGCTAGAGAAACGCTGGAATGAAAGAATAAAAAAAGATTATGTCAATGAATATAGTCAAATTATGCAAAAAAAAATTGTTCAAGTACTTAGCCCCGCGATTTTCTGACCGAAGTGTTATATATCATATATTGTCTGTTTCGTGAAAACTGATTATCCAATAAATACAACGTTAGGCCTATGAAAATGCTTAGCTACACAGTTATCAGTTGTATGCTCTGATAAATTTCTCATCATATATTCTTGCCTTGAGAGAACAATCATTATTTCAATACTTTTCTTTCCATAATGATGATGTTGCTGATCATGCCATATCAGATGAATGAGAATATGATCTCACCATTATTATGTATCTATCTCTCTGAGATAATTATGTTTGTTCTGCTAATTTGCTTTCTGCATAATCGCGAGAATCAGGGGTTTGGATTCTCCGTTCGTACACAGCCTACGCCGTTACGATTATCGGACAAAACTTAAAGTCTTGTGACTTCTTTCTTCGGGTATATGTCTATAAAGAGGCCCTTTCAGCGACTAGAGAACAGTTGAAGGTCAAGATCATAGAATTATTCCAATTAATTCTTGAAACTTCAATTTGGGGAGTTCAACAAAGTTTTAAAGACCATCAGCGAAATTGAATTTGAAGACATGAGAAGTTCTCTAATTTTGGTAAAATATAAATGTAAACACACCAGTCATTTGAACACTGGATCAATAATGAGTCCATTGGGGTCTAAATTTCGAGCAGCTGTGAGTATACCCTCCATTTCAATCTATTATCCAGACAGCTGGACTACAAACAATCAAGAACAACAGATAAAAAAAGAAAGATTATGCTAACATATTGTACAACAAAAAATATGAGTTTTTTATAATTGAAGACGTACAGAGTAAAGTTAAAGTAGCGATAGACGTAGATGCGATAAGCGGAGCAAAATTTTTTTAAGCGATCAAGAGCTTCAATAAAACATGCGTAAAACATACAAATAAATGAAAAAACATTTTGGGAGACACTGAAAAATTCCAATGGATTTTACTGAAAGAAGTACTTAAATAGACTGAAATTCAGAATAGTTCCGACGAGTAGTTCAAACGAACAGCAACAAAAAAGTTTGCTTATTCAATCAGTGAACGGATATGAAATTAACAATTTCCATTTACGAGGGTTGCCTTTTATATTTCGGGATTCGGCAATCCTAGTGCTGCCATCTGGCAACTGACATCTCTATCGTAAAGTCTGACATTTTTGACAATATATATACTTAAGAAGTTTTGACGTACGAGCGTTATTTGTATTGTTCATAAGTCAAAAGATTTACAAAATTGTCAGCCAGAGTACGTTTTAAGGGTCTCTTTAATACGAACTTTTTCCAGTTTTGTTCACAAATACTGTTCAATTCAATCTAAAAGAAGTGTTTGAGGTGAGAAAAACTACAAAATCAAGGATAACTAATACATTATCGCACTCTCTCCCACACACCTTTTCAACGATGAATACTCCCCAGATCACTCGTTATGACAATTTCACAATATAAATATTATTAGTATAAATCAATTGCGATTAAGTTCACCAAAATTGCACTCTAACTTTTATTATTTGATACTTTTTCCCGATAAAATTAGTACGAAATGTTTTATTATTGGGGTTCTGTATATTTTGGATTGTTCACATTTATTTGCAGAGAGCGCATTTGTTACCAACTAATAAAAGATGCAGTCAACGAAATAGCAGGCGGCAGTGCAATGAGGCACATTTTCAAGTGCGACCATTGCGAAAAAAAAATACAGTATTTTAACCCGAACATTCTTCGAGCACTGCCGCCTGCTAGTGAGAATTATCATTATGTGAATGTAGGCCTGCCAGGTGAGGTCTCGGCCTGCCGGCAAAATGTTCAACATTCCCAGACAGCCTGTGTATCAATATTAACGCTTTATTCGTGACATTTATTCATTTAAGCTTATTGATGTGTTTTTGGACGAACTGGAAGCTGAGTATGGTAATCTGCTGTTGCACAGTAATATTCGTTGGCTGAGTGCTGGAAAGTGCCCAACAAGATTTTTTACACTGCGAAAAGAAATTCACCTTTTTCTTACGGAAATTGATGAATATTTGTCAGCATGCTTGGTCGATAAAATTTTTTTGAGATCTCTCGCTTTTCTAACAGACCTTACAAATTATTTGAATATTTTGAACAAGTCCTTGCAAGGAAAAGATCAAAATATATGTGATCTTTACAAGCATATTACTGCGTTTAAAACCAAGCTAATGTTATTGAAGTCGAGCTTGTAAAAAAACAATTTAGTTTATTTTCAATCTTGCAAAGAGTTTGATGAAGAAATGAGAGGATTGGATCAAGAAGTGTAATTCGAGAAATTTGTACCCAAACTAGATATCTTGATTGAAAATTTTAATACAAGACTTTCACAATTTGATGATCTCAAAGAGAGTTTAAATTTATTTTGCAATCCATTAACAATTGATATCGCCTCGGTAGATCCTGAATATCAAATGGAATTTTGCGACATTTAGACTGATCCATTTATTGTATCCAATGTAGCATCTGGCATTGAGCTGTTCAAACTTTTGGATAGACAAAAATATCCAAAGATGAGAGATTTTGGACTTAAGATTATTTCTATGCTTGGGAGTACATACATCTGCGAACGTGCATTCTCAGATATGAAATATATTAAATCAAAATACAGAAACTCAATTAAAGATTCTTCACTTGAAAACATAATTCGGCTTGCAACAACGAATATTGATATGAATATGAAAGAGATACTTGCCCAACAGTTACGTCCACAAAACTCCCATTGAGATTTCGCTCATTTTTCAACTATTTTTGAATGTATTTGAAAGATATAAATAAATATAATATAATATATAAATGAAATAAATAACTTCCTTACTTTTCGCATTTTTTCAAATTTAATTTTTTATTACCTACCCTTCTTTGGCCCCCGAGATATTTGCGAAAACAAAATGACCCGCGGGTTAGAAGAAGTTGGACAGCGCTGTTCTAGAGCATTCAAAAATTTCGAGACACCAGTTATTCACTATAACCAACCTTACGCATGGATGAATCAAGAAATATTTGAACAGTGGTTTCTGAAACATTTTCTTGAAGTTCCCATATTTTGTTAACAAAGACAATTCATCACCAAAAGCTCTACTTCTTGACAATGCTGGCTCCCTCAATAATCATAGAATTTGTGGTTCACATTTTGAAAAAATTTGCTTCAACATCAACGGTAGATTTAGAAAATAAGCCTAGCCAACATTACGTTTGCCAGGTTGTTATTGAAATCAATTTGAAATCTATTGTTCGAAAATGTGATTCTTCAATTTTCTAGGATTCACATAGAAATTATCTATAAATAATGTTTTTAGTTTTTTCCCACACCACCCAACAAGAAACCACAATTTCGAAAGTAAGAGATGCATATTGCTCCTTATTATGGCAATGCATAGATTTTTGTACGTTAGTTCGTTTAAACAACATCGAGGGGACCTCTAGTATGCTGGAAGAGGAGGAATTAAAAGCTTCACCACCTATAAGAACTTATGGCCGATCACCAGGTATGAATGATATAATTTCAATCATCAGAACAATTATTGATTTTGCAATTTGATTTTCTAGATTTTCTGCACAAAATTAGAACGGAGATAATAACACCCACATTATCTAATATAATAGATAAATGATACTACCCTTGTGTTTGTATTATAAACTGGAGAGCATAACTATAGCTCCACCAGTATTTTTCCAGATTTAATTAATTAAAATTAAAATAACTCACATTTGGCTTCAGATATTATTTAAACTAACTCTAAAAATTGCACCAGACAAAGTAGAGTCGATTAGGAGAACATGCGATTGATTAATTACAACAATTTGAAAATTTGTTGGTGCGTAACTATAGCACCACCGAAAAAAAAACGAAAATTTTAAAAAGCAGTTAGCCATGATTGGGCCTGTCACACAAAAACAATTAGCCGCTGTTATTTTTGTATTGCTACACCAAAAATGCCTCGTGGAAGCTACCTCTCTGATATTGAAAAAGGTGAAACTCTGGCTTTGCACGATGAAAATTTAAGTCTTCGGGAAATTGCCAGAAAAATTAACCGATCGCGAAAAGTTGACAAATTATTTAAGAAATCCAGTTTAATACGGAACGAATAAGAAAGGATGCCCAAAGAAGAAAATTTCACCACGGACTCAGCGAAGAATAATTGCTTCGGCAAGCAACAGTTTGAAAAGTTGTGAAAGAATAGCTCAAGAATGTGAAATGAATGTCTCACGATGGACAATTCGAAGGATTTTACATAAAAACGAACATATCGTGCGCCAGAAGTTGAAAACAGCTCCAAGACTTCTTCCTCGTCATAAAGCAAGTCGATTAAAATTTGCGAGTACGAACTGTTAACCAAAATTGGGAAAATGTAAGTTATCATTTTCTCATTTATTTTAAAATTTCAGTTACCAAAATGTTTTAGTTCATTTTTCCCGACGAAAAAAAGTTTAAGTTAGACGGACCGGGCGGATTCAATTGTTATTGGCGAGATTTGAGGAGAGAACCTCAATATTTTTCGAAACGCAATTTTGGAGGTGGTACTTTAATCGTATGGGATGCTTTTTCTAACAAAGGAATTTTAACTTTGGCTTTCCTATCAACGCGAATGAACAGCAGAGAGTACCTTGACGTTCTCGAAGAGCATTTGATACCATTTTTAAACCACAACAACGAGAAACAATGGATATTCCCACAAGATAACGCCTCAATACATGTCAGCAAGGAATCTCGAGCTTGGTTTGAAACCCAAAATATCGAATTACTGGAGTGGCCCCGTCCTGTTCCCCGGATATAAATCCCCTAGTAGGAAAAATAAACAGTTTCGTTTTTCCACATTTTTCCAAATCCAGAAAAGGAATTGAGAGCGCAAATGCGCAACAAAAATATTGTATTATAATGTTTGATGAGAGAGTTACAGCCAGGTCTGCAATACAGGGTGTTTCGCATATGAACCGACATAGAGCAAGGGCATGTGGGGGAACCCAAAATATAGTGATTTAACGCAACTTACTTCAATATTAAGTTGCATCCCTGAGAAGTTATAGGCCTTCAAAGTAAGGTTAGTTTTAAATTTCGAAAATATCTCAATAATACTTCAACTTGGAAAAACCAAATTTGGTACACTTTCTGAGTATACCAAAAGTAATAATCGATAGTAAGTAGAGATCAATTGAAGCTGTGGTTCCCCACAGAGAAACATTTTCCAATGTTGAGAGACGGGTTCGAGAAACAAGCAAGTTTTCCAGTAACACTCGAAAACGTGCTACTGCAATCAGGGCACAAGACGAAGAACTAATTTTGAACGCCATTGAAGACGAACGACATATTAGTATTAGAAATTTATCTCGACAAACTGGTGTATCGAAAACTTCTATGCACCGAGCTATCAGGGGCAAAATGTCTAAAAAGTACAAGAACTGTTACCCGAAGATTTGCTTGAGCGATTGGCTTTCTAAGAGTTTAATACAAGTCAAAACATTTATTTTCAAAAGAAAATTCTTTTTACTGATGACGCTTGTTTTTCCCGCAGAGGTATTACAAATTTACATAATTATCATAAGTATTCTGATATAAACCCTCATTTTGGATCGGTGTGATTGATTGGCATCTAATTGGTCCAGTTATTTGGAATTTCTCCAAAACACTCTTCCAGATTTACTCGACGAGTTGCCACTGCAACTTAAACTAGAACATTGGTTTATGTATGATGGAGCACCACCTTATTTTATTATAACTGTTAAAAACTTTTTGAGCAACCACTATCGAAATAAATGGATTGAAAGAGGTAATGATTGCCCACAAGTGTGGCTCTCACGATCGCCAGACCTCAACAAATGCGACTACTTTCTCTGAAGAACGCTAAAAAGATATGTGTATTCTTCGCCAGTTGCGTCTCGAGCCCAATTGTGAAATCGCTTTACTCATAAATGCGACCTTATGAGGCATGATCAACAGTTATTGGCGAGAGTTGACTTTAATTTTAGACGAAAAATTAATTTATGCCTAAGAAAAAACGGTGATCATTTTGAACAATTTCAAGTGAATTAGTTGAACTTCACAAAAATCATTTTTTCAAGCTGGCACTAGAACTCAATGAAGACGACCTGTTGCCTAGCCATTTCAAACAAATGCGAGTCAAAACTAGCACAAGTGTGATCAGTCACAGCGTTTGCAATCCCTTAAAATACCTGGCCCACGAATTGGAACGTCCAAGTTATTTGACGATAGCTTGATTTTTGGACCAAATCGAAAAATGGTTTCACCTAATGACGTCCAGGCACCCATCTTCAACTTTGAGTAAATTCAATTTGAATGTCTATAATGAAACAATAGACTTTTTAGAAGCTTTTATAGATTTATTCCAGAGAATTAAGGTGGGTGCCAAAAAATTATGAAAGCCAGCTCACATTGGGGTGTCTATTTCAACCCAATCAATGTTGGAATCACATACTTATTTCTTGAAGAGAAACAATATGAATTTGTACTAACAAGTAGATTCTCGCGAGATTGCTTGAGGAATCTTTCCTCAGTGCTTCGCAGTAAACAACTTGTGCCTAATGCGCAGCAGGTGAAGAACAATTTGAATATTATTTGTGTCACGCAGTATTTAAAAATCCTAACAGGCAGCAGCCATGAGACAGACGAGAGGGAACTTCTTCCGGTTTTTTGGAAACCATACAATAACAAAAACATAAATATGACTTTGTTCAACTCCCGTCGGAAATTTTGGAGCCCCAGTTGAACTTGAGCTACAGCTAAGTTAATTCCTTGTATAACATTTGCGGTTATATTGTCTCAAGTATTCAAAAGATATCAAAAACATGTGAAAAATGTATTTCTGCAATAGGATCCAGAACTCCAATTTACAAAACATTTACCGAATTCACTTTAATTGGTCGTTTAAATGAGAAAACTCTCTTTTTTTGTAGTGAAGCAACATTTTGTTATTTTTTAGAAATACAATCCATCTTTGTAAATTTTTTGAATCATATTCAAAATCAAAATATAGATCTAAAAAAATTCTACGTCAAATAAACGAGAGGCATAAATTTTGAAATTCCGGATTGCCACAAATTAGAGCACAAATTAATAGATAGATTTATAATTTTTAGATTAAAAATAAGTTTTAAAAAACATCACTCGCTCAAGACTCATGCTAGCAAATCTGTAGCAGGGCATGCTCTTTAGTTGTTTGTAACTCAATTTTACGAAGTATAATGTGTTCATATTAGGTTGGCAAGAAAGTAATTTCGGTTTTCACACATAGAAAGCGTCAATTTTTTGAATGAAATCTGTCAGTGATGTTCTTTGCCTTTTGACAGTTGGTATCAGTCACACTAAGGTTACTTTAGAAACACGTGGTATATGATTTTGTCTGTTGCTATTATTTATTGGTCAATTTTAACATGGAGTGCAAAAACGAACATTTTCGGCATATTTTACTTTTTTATTTCCGTAAAGGAAAGAAAGCTGCAGAGGCTCACAAACAGATATGTAAAGTTTATGGTGATGATTGCATAACAGAACGCACGTGTCAGAATACAACTCGATAAAACCTGTAAAAAGAGGCTATAAATTGTGATGTTTGGCTGATCAATGGGGTTATGTGAAAACATTCGAAATATATCAAGGCAAAAATGTTGATCTCCAAAACAAATTCAAAGACTATGGACTAGGTGAAAGGGTAGTACTTCAACTTACTGAACCTGAGTGGGGCAATTATAGGAAGATCTATTTTGATATTTTTTTCACCAGTATTCATCTCCTAGAGAAATTGAAAATAGAAAAAACCTTAGCTTGGGGAACTATTCGTTCTTCTAGAAAGGATTGTCCTTCGTTATTGACTGAAGATAAAAAAATGAAAAAATAGAGTTTCAAATAACGATTTTAGTTTCTTCAAATGGAGAGATAATAAGTGTGACCACTTTGCATCAAATTTTTATGGGACTTGAACTTGTACAGTAGGGAGAAAGGAAAAAGATGGACCTAAGACACAAATACCTTGTCCAGAAGTTGTGGCCGATTATAATAAGTTTATGGGTGCCGTAGATCACGCAGATCAATTACGTGGGAGTTATTGCGTGGACAGAAGATCTAAGAAATGGTGGCATCGTCTATTTTTTGGCCTGCTTGACATTACCTTTGTAAATGCATTCATTATACATTCACAACTCGAAGATGAAATGACGATTTTAGAATTTAGACGCTTAGTAGCTCAAGGTCTGATGAATGGGAATCCTGGTAGTCTTAGAATTAACAATAGAAAACGCTGTAGTGCTGAACAGCGAGACTCTCCCGTTTTACCCCCGAAAAGAAGAAAGTACAACTATAGCGTTTGCCAGGATATAAGATTAGGTAATAAAGGAAGTCATTAGGTAACTTTTACAAATGAACGAAAAAGGTGTGAACTGTGTTCTTCAATATCGATTCAGTCTCGTCCACATTCATCAAAATGTACAGCCTGCGGAGTTTACTTATGTTGCAACGAGAAAAAAAATTGCTCTATACAGGGTGTCTCAGCGAGATCGTTCGTTAAAAGTTTCTAGAGAACTAACCAAAATAAAAATGTGAAAATCAAAACTTTAATATAAATGGTTTTGTTCTTTTTAACTAAAATATTTTCAGATCTCTAGCGCTTCCGTTTAGACCGGAAGCTGCCATCACTTTGTTATTTTAAATAGAACACCCTATATA
>JAZBGZ010000422.1:2628-17409 GCA_037414795.1 Stenodera caucasica | reverse complement strand
GTGAAAATCTGAAAATTAAACGAATTGTTTCAGTTTCATTATTCTTATGAAATTTCACTTTTCCAGATATGCTAAAATTCCAGACTCAATCAGAACTTGAGACTGCGGAAATCAAAGAAAATATTGTAAGTCTACATTCGAATTTACATTTACATCATCAATATTGTCTTTGAATTATCCCATCTCTAATACGATCAAAATCGTCGTCAATGTTAATTCACCTGCTTCGAAGACTTCAAATCTCTTCAGAAATAGAAATGTTAACTTCATCTTCTTCCACAGAAACTGGACTTTTCTCACTCAAAATAAATCTGGATACGGCTCAAAGTTAGAACTTCAGATAAGTTTTGTTGTGAGAATCTGAAAATTAAACGAATTGTTTCAATTGCATTATTTTTATGAAATTTCACTTTTCCAGATATGCTAAAATTCCAGACTCAATCAGAACTTGAGACTGCGGAAATCAAAGAAAATATTGTAAATCTTCATTTGAATTTATATTTACATCATCAATATTGTCTTTGAAATATTCCATCCCTACTACGATCAAAGTTTCCGTCAATATTAATTCACCTGCTTCGAAGACTTCAATTATTTTCAGAAACAGAAATGTTAACTTCATCTTCTTACACAGAAACTGGAGACTTTTCTCACTCAGAATAATTCCTGATACAGCTCAAAATTAGGACTTCAAATATGTTGTGAAAATCTGAAAATTAAACGAATTGTTTCAGTTTCATTATTTTTATGAAATTTCACTTTTTCAGATATGCTAAAATTCCAGACTCAAATCTGATAAAGCGAAATTAGCGGACTAATTGGAAGAGAAGAAATACATAAAGCCCAAATATTTAGCAAAATTATCAGCTGAATAATTTTCAGTACTGGCTATTTCTCACGGTATGAAAATCGAGAGGAAGTCGCCCACAATAACGAAAAAAATTCGACAATACGTAACACAGCTTTATCGGGAAAGAAACGATTTCATTACTCTAATCGGCGAATTTAATCTGCGAGAACTGTAAAATTTTTGAGAAATTCGTATGTTTTACATTATAATTTTCCATAATATCACGTTAAATATTCAACGGACGAGGATCAGAGCAGCAGTAGCAATAGTTAGACGAATGTCACGTATCTGGTGCAAAGAACGCCTATCCCGGAACAATCAGACCTCCGAATCGTCCTTTTCATCTTTACCGGCAACCACTAAGATAGATGATGCTGTTTATAACATAGATGGATCATGTTTACAAGAACACCAACATCTATCACACACACGTATATGTTGTGCATATATTAAGATAAAGCAACATGTTGAACAACATGTAAACATTAATAAATGATCAAAAACAAACAAAAATGAATATTTAATTGATTTTGTTGCTGTTGTTGTTGTTAAAGTGGACACGAATTTACGATGGTTGAAACATGTCAAAAGGTCTCGACATCTTCATAGTGTTTTTCGCCCATAAAATCAAATTTATTGCAAAATTTTTAGATTGGTCTCGGTTTTAATGTCCATTTTGCTACATTTGTAATTACCCATATATCTTCAGGTGTAGATTGGAATATTACAACACCTTGTCTTATAGATTGGCTATATAGATGATTTGTTGTATAAAACACGACAACTATAAATAGTGATCAATTTCTATTATACACGAAGTTGTTTTAATTTATCGATCGTTTTATTATAACAATTCACTATATGTAAGTCTATTTTACATAACGCTTGTTATTCTCGCCTCAATCCATCTAATAGATAACCTCTGACTTAAGATGCAAGACGGGGCCGGCAACTTGAATTTTCATATCTTTTAAACTAACGAAACTGGAATTTACAGCTCCTGAATAATAACTTCCTACTTAAAATTTAATTCGATTGGGGCCGAAAAATCCGCCAACTCGACTCGTTTTCTTATTATCATCATTGTTATTATTGTTGTTATGGCTTTAATAAAAATGCCCACCCAAATCGACAAATAATCAACTGTAATACGATTTAAATTATCCAAATCAAATTCGATCCGAGCTTATATATTAGACCGGAAAAAACCGAAATTGTGCTCTTCTTACGTCCGGCTTTCAATACAGAAATGTGTGAAGCCAGATTTTATCGTTAATTTAAAGTTTACGTGAATTTAAATTGCATGGAAACAAACAGAAATGCTAATTTCGGTGCATTCAAACTGGCCATCTGTATTAAATTAATCGACAAAATAACAATGTCCATTAAATTGAATTGGCGAAATATGCAAATTAAAGAGAAAAATCGACGTTTCTCTCATCATGTTGTTGTTATTATTTGAATTGATTTCGATTTGTTGATAACACGTGCATAAATAATTGAATTTGTTGAGATGAGGCGAAAATGAGTCAGATCACGTTGCAGCGATCGTTTTTGCTTGCCAACCAAAAACTTATGAATGAATTGTCGATAGAAAAACAACCAATATAACAACAATAACAACATAGCCGCCAGTCGAGATGAAGAAGCTATTCAAGAAGTCGAACTAACTGACTTTGTAATCGTTGTTAATCGTGCATTTTAAATTATTTCGATTTGGTTCGAGATTCACATTGTCATTATTGCGGTTTTCCATTTTCATTAAAGACGAATCAATGGGCGTTGCACCATAAAATAGTTTTGTGGTTTCGACAAATTTTTTCTCCTAACATCAACAATTTCACTTATTCGACTGAAAAAATTTGACACGTTCTTTCAAACAGATCAGGAATTTCTCTAGTGCTGCATTTTTTGAAAATTGTACTATTGCATGATTGCGGAAAATCGCCGAAATAATGAGCGATAAACGGCCAATTTCGGCCGTGTCGCGTCGAATTCGGACCGCTATAAAGGCACCTAATTTAGTCAAAACATCAGAAAAACTGGAACCATGAGAATTTATAATAGCCGTATAATTAAACGAGACGAAATTAAGTTTTTCGAAACGTATACCCGAAAGTTTGCAGGTGGTTGGAGAAAAAATTTTGATTAGAAAATTCCCGATAATCGATCAATTTAGAAAGGAGTTACGTTAGTTCGAGTCAAGTTTGCGATTCGATGCGGTGAAATTATTTCAAATATAGTCGCGTGCCTTTGGAATTGTCGAAAATTTTTGACCAACGCTAGATTCGTTTCGTTTCCATTATTGAACGGCCTCATCCAGATATTTGTCCAGGAATCACAAACCTTTCTAGTTGAAACATTGACGAAACGTTGATATGTGTTGTAAATTCGAAATTCTTGTCATTGTCGACTGGACTTTAAGTAAACTTCAAAGACAAACGTTGTTTCTATTTGGTGGAAATTCGAACGAACGAAGGACCAAACCAATCAGGTCCGGATTGGATTTGGCCTTTTTTATCTCTCTACTCGATATAGGTTTCTTTGTTTTTTTTTTTCGTTTTTTTAGTGTGTTGTCTCTTTGTAGACACAATATTCATCCCTCTATCATCGGGGCAATGTTGACATTGTAGCCACCCCCGGAATAGACTTTCAATTCATTAGCAGAACACAGGGCGTTGTCATAACACAATCAGGGATAACCTGGAAAATATATTTTCACGTCACCGATCGTATAGAATTTCAATTAATTCATTTAAAAGCCTCACGCAGAACAATTGAAATACAAGAAAAATCGTGGTCTTCGACAATCTCCAGCCACATGACTTGGTGGAAAGCTTCAGTTTCCGGATATCGCTTCTAATATTCGGAAAATGGCCAGGATTTTGCGCCATCATGAATCCCGGAATGGAACTGAATAATGTAGAGATGTGCAGACCGGATATTTATTAAAATTAATATTGTTGTCGACCATTTTGATCCATTTTAGCCGATTTACTGTAAAAAAAAATAATAATAAAATTGTAGATTTTCTTTGTACAATCAGACAAGTTTCAGAGCACAAACAATAAATTAAATTCCAAAACATTAAACAATTGGTATGTTGTAGTTATAAAATAATTGCCTATTAATGCATCGTTTGTTTCGGTTTATGATTCTTTAATTTATTAACGAGTCGGAGTCGATTTTCGCATAAATTAACGGGAACAATCCGCAATATTACCATCCAATTTATCAATCAGCAATGATGAAAATTTCTAAAGACAACATATCTTTGTTTTGTGTGTAAATATCATTTGTTTCTGGTAACGATAATATTTTGATAAAATAGGACCTAACGAATCTAGAGGGCTAAAGTCCCGTGAATTGGGTCGCAATTTTTTTCATTGAAATCGAACAGACGATCATTATCGAGTTGGGGGGAAAATAGTAATTTCCCTATCTAGAATCGCGATTTAAATAATATAATTTCGAACCGGCCTGTATATATGAGAGTCGATGCAATGATAAAATATATTGGCTTGTTATTGAAACATTACAAATTCAATATGGACTTAATAATTAGCCAAGAGGCCGAGTTCGGATTGTTGATGATGCATGATCGTCCTCAAAACAAGTAATTACAATCACAAATTGATGTTGTTTAACTGTATAACCGAGATATATCCCGCGATTGTTGTTTTTCATCTCCATACCCCTTTATATTCGTTCCAATATTTATTTATAAACTTATTATGAAGATTGCCGATGTTGGTTGTATTTATAAATTCTGGACGAGATTTGCATTATCGGACAGGATCAATAATTCATTATTATGATTCCACAATAAAAAAACTCTCTTACTCCAAGGGTGATTCTATACTGTTATTATTTATCATTGCTACAGTCGAGAACGAGGCGATTTTATCGGATAAATAACGACGAAAATTCCATCCGATTTTCGAATTTCTCAAATAATAATTGCCACCTGAAACGACGAAAATTCGATATTTATTCATAGAAATAAATAGAGGCTCTATTGTACGATCGTCCACTTTTATAGACATAAATGTTTGACTGACTGGACAATGAAAAGGGATTCATATACGTAGAACTGGAAAATCGATAACGAACTTAATGCAAGCGAAAAGGGAGCGGCGTAATAAATAAAAATTAAAGGAGATACGCTGTAATTTCCATAGAGAAATCCGCCATAAAATCTATATTCAGATAGAATATCGTTTTGATAATATTTTATATATTGAACAATCTCATTACATTATTTAGAAGTTACATATCGGCAAATTGAAATCTCCATTGCAGTCGGCTGGATCTATACGGAAACATTTTGTAACGAACGAAGTCTGTAACTGGCAACAATAAGGGTTGTAATTGGTTTCAACTTTGGTCCCGTTTCACCTATAATGACGCCAGTTGACTTCCCAATTTCTTTATCGTTGCCTCGTTCTTCATCGTCCACTTGGCAAAAATGAGTAACTATAGAATGGTTACACAATAATACCAGCCAACGGCCCACCATTTTGTATTTGAATGGAAAATTTTCATCGACTATTTGATGTTAATTTACAATTTAAACTAGGGTGGAAATCGACAAGCCGATTGGCTGAGGTAGTTTCCACGAAGAAGAATGACAAGGATGAGGGTTGAACTCGCGCATGCATATACCAAACACAAAGGGTAGCTCACTAAGCCTATCGGAAACTGATTTGAATAACAGCCCTTTATTTTTTTACACCTATCACAATTTCAGGACGACTATAGAGATTTATTTAACGACTGGTGGATGATTGCGGTGGGACCTGAATCGAGGGTGGCTTTCCAATATTTGAATGATTTTGTTTTATAAGTTCGGAAACAAATGTCAAAAAAAAAAAACGGTTGATGTGAATTTCCTCAGCGGGAAATTCCCTCGTTTTAAAAAATATAAGTCCATGACTGAAATGTTAAGGAAATTTCTCCCTTGTGAATACGCAAGCAGCTTACATAAAACAGGGGTGGAAACTGTTTCTTTTGAAACTGAAAATGCATGGATATACACGCGGCCATACACATGTGTCCTTGTTAGTTGATCCAGTATTCTGGACACGTTCCCGAGAGGGTAGCGAAAATCCACCCTCTCTATACAAATCCCTTTACGAATATTCCAAGATTAACGCTAATTATCTAGGCGGCTTCTAATTAACATTTATTATTCAATATTTAATTGCGAATTATTTAATCATAATGTTCATGTTCAACTTGCTATAGCACATTTATCTGTTGTTTTGCCAACCGAGTCTGAAACAACCCCAACTTCCTAGTCTCTAGTTATTGTCCGACTATCTATTCATCGAAATAGCAACACCTGGTGTAATAATCTTAATTAGTTTGTTTTTGATTATTGATAGAAAAATGTCTAATTGTAGCGCATGATGGTATTGGCGCAAAAAATTGCGATAAACGACGTGATGATCGGAACGTGTCCTGACTGGGATCAAATGATGATTTATATATAAGACCCTGTCAGTTCATGACTGATACACTATGCTAAAGTACCCGGTAACTAAGCAATAGCGAATTTGGAAAAAAACGGGCGTTATCATCAAAGATCATAAATCATCACTAATGCAGTCAAAAATCATATCAGACGCTTTTTAACTTCACCCAAATAAAAAATAAATAACAGGGGAGTTTGCGATTTTAGAATAGTCGAAAATCGAGGGTGTTTCGATTTTAACAAAATTTATTCTTCCCAAACATATTGGCCAATTTGGTTCAGTTCGAGAATTGGAAACGTTCAACTTCAATTAAGTTCAACCGGAAAACGAAATTTATTATACACTCCAATTGTCGCATCGTTTAATTAAAAATTGCAACGTGATTTGTAAAATTACAATTTTCTGTTGGATTGTATTTTGTGGGAAAGCTTGCTAGGAAAATAGGAAAATAGCAACACAACGAGTATATCATATCTTAGCTGAGGCGGCCAATTTTCAAATTCAATTTACGTGGAACAAAGCCCTTCGTCCATGTGTCTATGTGTGTGTTGGTATTTGTATTTTCTTATATCTTTTGTTTTATACGCTGGCACAAAATATTTTGCTAGCAAAATTCCCCAGGTTATATAAAATATTGCTATAGCTTTCAACAAGGGAATTTCAACTTTTATAACGGACGATCGATGTTGGAATTGCTTCAAAAATTATTTAAATATTTATCAAATTCTCGGTGCAATTGTCCGATTTGAAAAATCATTATTATTGCTGTTTTATGTTGTAGGGAAATTCGGGGGTATTAACAGGTTTTACCGAAGAGGGTGAGTCAGTCTCGATTTTATCAAATGTATTCGCATTTAGGCCTTTTGTGTTGGGATGGAGATGCAAAAGCCCACGCATTTGCGTGTAAGTATGTTTATGTTGTTGTTGTGTATAGTCCAGATGAATGGCGGGTTGTATGGGGGAGAGAACGACAGTTCGCATATAGGGATGATGGGGGTGCCGAGATGTATAGAAGGGCCCAGAGAGTGAGAGTTGTCACGCACAGAGTTTGATTGGACTGCTAGCTGATCGATATTGAGAGATTCACCCTCGTCTGGACCAGTCGCTACTATTCGTACTGCATATGTAGAACTTGCCCTCATCTATACATAAATCATCCCCTACATTAATACTCATTTCCTTATTTCTAATTAATCTCACCCCTATATAGAGAAATTCAACAACAATCACGAAATTTTCACAAAAACTATAAATAAAATATCATCAACTTACATCTATATATAGATATAAAATGGAAAATTCCAACCCCTCTATTACAAAGTAAATTAAATTATTGCCCAGAATCAAGCAATCATAACTCGGGGCTTTATAAAGCTTTTACAACCGCAACTTTAAAAGCCTACAACACAAATCGGGGGAATGTCGGCAAATAAATTTGAAATTGAAACGAAAAAATAGATAAATAATCTATAATAATATTTTAAGATAGTTTCCCTAAAGTATCGAACAGGGTGACATTTGCCCCATGTTGTTATAACCATTGTATAGATAGAAACTCTGGGGAAATTGAAATGTGTTTTTATTTTTTTCGACATTTCATGATTAAGACTCGGTATAATTTAGATATGGCGCTATATTTCAGCCAACATGACATCCGGCGGAAATCTATCGATCACAATAGTCTCGAATCATTGACCATCGATTATTCTAATGCGAATTATCGACGAATTTAACGAAAATTCGAATTAACAAGTGTCGGCTTTGTTGTCAAATTGAAACATAATTCGGTAATATCGCCGAATGGACATGAAAGATAAAAAAATAATAAAAATAAAACAGTAGATGGTCCTCAACACTATTAGTACATGTGCGATAGAGGGCCACTAGCAACGTATGTAGACACATAACGAGGGCTATATCCTTACGTGAAGGCCGTATCACACGTACAAATTCGCACAACCCCCAATTTAACTCATTAGAATAGAAACCGTTTGTTTTAGTTATGTCGAATTTGCGGTGCTTTAATTGGAGAGGGCGTTATGAATTTTGGTTAGTTATTGGCTAATTTGCACGTTTGGTTCTAGTGAAATTTGATGTGGGTGTGATCTGGACTGTACATCTGAGCCGTATGGGGACGAATCTCCGATTTACGCAGGACTCCTTATCGCGCCCGGACAGCGCTTTTCAGCCTAACTAGACTCCTAGCTGAAGAGCCCTTTATTCCGATCACTTCGCATTATCCTACACTGTGCATCCGCTGATAAGACAGTCCGACTATCTATCTTTTTTTCTAGTCTTAAGACAGAAAAACTACAAGACTAACTGGAAATTAGAATTTCCAATTTAGCTTATCGAAATTGTTCGAGTTTTTCTTTTATCTGTGGAAAAATCGGAAAAATAACCAGCCGACGAACAATCAAACAGTCGAACAATGTCCACCTTGAGGCTAATGAGGCAGGCGCTCGTTAGTCAATTGTCTTGCTGACAACGGCCGTCCTCTATCCAACCGGAATGCTAAACAACTCTCAAATAAGACCAGAATTGATTAAGTCCGGTCGACATTTATCGAATTACATTGAATTAAGTCTAAGTATTGTTTCCGTTCATAATACAATCGAAAAGTTTTTGAAAATTCAACGAAAACAGCTAACGAGATAATTGAATCGTTGATTAAAAAGCAAATTAGTTTTTCGCTCTTTCTCTACAAGCAACATCTGTTCGTTTGCCTTGAAAAATTACTCCATTTCTTCTTTCGAGATTACAATCTGTGGCGCCATCACATTATGCCGGGTCGTCAGGACTCTGATCCAATTCCACCATTACGCCGTCCGAATTTATTGTAATTAATAAATCAATTAATTTGTGTACTACAACAGAGACTGGGAGATTGACGGATGTTCGACAATCGACATGAATGTCGGCTTTTCGAATGAAACGATTGCAATTTGAATTCCATTATAAATAGCCAATAATTGATGGTAATTGTAAAAATTGGGTATTTATCCAATTAGAATGGTAATTAAGGTAATTGGGGTTAATTAGGAATCGGGGCTCAGATATCGCCGATATTGGTATAACTTAATTAAATGAATCGACTGTTAAAAGCCTTGTAGGTTGACCGATCGTAAATTTCCCACTGGACCATATGCCACATCGGCTGATATAAATAAATTACAGAAATAAATTTTAATGGTGGCACGTTAGCGCCACAAGAAACTATTAGCTGAACATTTTATTACCATCAACTGTGTGACTAAAGCTTCTAAATTAAACGGCATGTCCCTGAATAATATCGAATTTTACAATACAAAGCTTTCACGTTTTAATAGAATTAAAACAATGGGGCAAATAAAAAAAACGAAAAACATCCCTTATGCTATTTCGCATCTGATGTCCAAATTAAAGTCGCCGTCGACGGAATTATTATCGGATTGCATGTTTTAAAGGACGAATTTCATCGTTGAAAATCCAGTGGATACCAAATAGTGGTTGTATGTTGTCGACGTAATTCCCTGCCGAGTCGAGATAATGCCTGCCATTTTTCCGGACACTAGTCGCATTATTTTAAAAAGTTTTTATATCAGAATGACGGTCCGAATGTTGGGGTTTATGAGCAAATCATCAATAAATAACAGGACGATCTCAACGACAGGAACGTATTTAGTGAGATTTCGGCTAAATGCCACGTCAACAATTAATTATTCGATCAGAAATGATGGGAAATTATTCCTGATATTTCACCCTTTTTCACTGCTAATTTCGTTGCGTAATTCTTCAGTAATTCCAGTTTTTGGTCGATATATATATATATGTGCGGATGTGTGAGTGTGCAGATACATTATCTAGTGTTGCTAAAAGCTTTACGGTTGGCAGCACCATAGTAATACACTAATGCTTCAAGGGGATGGGGTAAGTGACACCTTGAGCTGTCCGCTTACTGAATAGTTGATGGATGATCTATTGGAGATGCCAGTTACAACCCTTTATAATAAACTTTTATAAATTAATGTTGAAAGAAGAACGAATATAACGCAATATTTGTTTCGAAACCTAGATGGTCAACATAGACAAGTTAAGACTATCCGAGCTTCGATCGACTTGAAAACTCCACCCCGAGCCCTGGAATTTCCAAAAAACGCAACACCAAGGCTTCTCGAAATGTCCCATTGAGCAAATAAAATTTTTTTATACAGAGTGTCCTATTTTTTAGTGAGCATAAAGATTTGTTTTTAAATTCGAGAAACGGAGCCTTCTACAACTAACATTCATTCTTCTGCTGGTGAATATTGGGCCATTCTGCAATATTTGTTTCGAAACCTAGATGGTCAACATAGACAAGTTAAGACTATCTGAGCTTCGATCGACTTGAAAACTCCACCCCGAGCCCTGGAATTTTCAAAAAACGCAACACCAAGGCTTCTCGAAATGTCCCATTGAGCAAATAAAAAATTTTTATACAGAGTGTCCTATTTTTTAGTGAGCATAAAGATTTGTTTTTAAATTCGAGAAACGGAGCCTTCTACAACTAACATTTATTCTTCTGCTGGTGAATATTGGGCCATTCTGTATATTGGGAGTTCGTATTGGAAAATCGGGCATAATATCGTCGGGCAACCTATTCCAATCTGTCGCTTAAACAAAGAAATGGCAAACAAACGGTTAGACGATGCCTGGACGGACTGTCATTGTAGGAATGCAATAGCAAATCAAGATTGGATTTCAACCCCTGCCAGGGGTCGAAGTTGCTAGTCTAATCTCGACCTCGCACTCGACAACCACCACACACCCCCGCCATATCCCAGAATTACTCAAAGACTATTCTTTCTCTCATATATACAGAAGTTTCAGTGTGTGTGTGTGTGTGTGAATCGAACGAGACTCATACCACAACAAAAACTACCCTTCTTGTATATATATATATATATATAAGTTTGATCCGTGTAGTTGTGGCAATAGTAGTAATAGTAGTATTGGATACAATGACGTGTCTGTGAATCAAAGCGATCCTCCAATTCGACAAATTGAAAAATACTCATTAGTTGGATGTTTCGCACTCACCTTTCGTCTTGTCGTTGATACGGTTCTATGTGCATCGGGCCCCTTCACATCGCCCATTTACTCAGACGGAAATTAAAAGGAGTAAATATCTGGAATTTTTAGGACTTCAATGGGGCCCAATCTCGGATGAAAGAAAGAAAAGACCCGGACAAAAAAAAAAATAAAAAAATAACGAGACTAATCCAGTTGGAATGCGATAGGAAGTTAATTGAATCTTGGAAACGACAACGTATACTTTTGCATTTTCGATTTGATTTTATTTTCGCAAATAATTCGTTTTTGATGCAGAAGAAAAATATTATTGTAAAGAAAATAAATACCGGAGCTGTTCGCCGTATTAGATCCATTCACATGTTGTCAAACTGTTATTTTAAATCCCCCCATTCGAGGGATGTTACCGAATGTTGAGTAAATAACCCAAAGTTATTCGATTTTATATTATTTTATTTTTCAAGCCGCCCCCATTTTGTATTTTCTTGAAACTAGGGATCAACCGCAAAACAATAAATAATTATTGGGAACTTGTTTTATTTTTTATTATTTTTTTGTGAAAGTAGTTTTTCCAATATTTCGATCCGATTATGGCAAGGCAAAGCGAGAAATTGGATATTCGTTTTCCGTTTGATCTTAGGTTATATTCGAATTTCGCCAACGCTATCAACCCCCCTGGTTATAAATATTGGAGACCAATAAAAGTTGTTACTTAGGATTCCTGTCAGACGACATCAAAGCATCTCTCCAATGTCCAACCGGCAAGTCAAAAGAGGGGTGCGAATAAATAAAGCACAATCGGGGTAGAACTAGCAACAACTAAAATTCACTAATGAAGACGGTAACAAGTCTAATTCCTATACTAAAAACGATCATTTTTTTCTTTTGAACACTAAATAGAGAAAGTATGATAATTCGGCCGGATTCCATGTTTTAGTGTAAATTCCGACAGGCTACCTGTATGCAGTCATTGTTGAATAAAACAAACATTGAATGAATTATGCATCTGGTTTTTGCATTATCTAAGCAGTTTCCCTGTCGCGAATGCGCTTATTTACAGTATTTCAGCGTCGCTGTAGAATTTCCAAAGTATTTATACAGGACGTATCCGGATTGTCTGGCCAAACAATGAAGAACCTAACTTCAAAATACGATTAAAACAGTTGTTGCTTAGCAACTAGTCACTGATTGCCAAGCAACAGAATAGGAACAATACATAATCGGAGCATAGCATTTGTTTTGATTGCGAAATGGTGGTAATTTTGTGGGACGCCGCTTCCGGACGCATTGTTCAGCTTCTGCAGTTCGGTCGGATACAGCCTGTATAAATAAAGGCGAGTTCACTTCGACACTAGTGGCGCTTTACAGATCCCCAAAACGCGTTCTGAATAAAATCAACAGAAACTGGCAACTTTTCGTCTAGTATTTGGCCAACCGTTGAATACGGAAATTCTATACAAGAGTGAAAAGTTCTATATTCTCGCCCCCCCAATTCCATTATGTATGTGCATGTGGCTGAATTACGCCAACACCACACTAAGGGGTGGCTGTACAACTGAGGGATATAGCTGGAGAGAAATGGAAGATTTCTAGCTACGAAGGGTTGTCGAGTTGGAATATTTCTAAATAAATAAATAAATAATTTTTAAGTAATTCTTTTTTTTTTTTTGTATCAATAAAAGATAAGGGTGAAAGTCGGGTTATTAACAAGAGAGTTGGGATAAATGCAGCACATCGTATTTCAAGCAATACGCGGGGCGTGGCGAACTAATCGATGCTATATTGCGCTATCGATTGCTTCAGCTAAGCTTGACTTTGAGCAATTTTCCAACAATGACAACTACGCGAAAATCAACAATCGACAAAAAAATAATTCATAATTAAACAAAAAAGATTGGTTCAGTTTATTTCGATTCGTTTAAAAAGGGAGAAGGTCAAGTGAACCCTCATCAAACTGGCTATAAACCGCGAACAATTTCTGACATGTACGAGGGCAAATCCCCTGTTTTTTAGAATAAAATTCACATTTCACACACCAGTATCTGGACGCATGAATAAAAAATAAACTGATAGGGGCGTCCTTGGAAAAAGGGGGTTGGTGTGTCATAAAAGTGATCAGTTCATTGGCGATAAAGTCTACCTTATAATTTTCTTAATGGAAAATGCATCAAAAATTTATAATTTTCACTCTAAAATAGACATTTTTGTTCGATTCGATTTTTAGATATTGACGATATCAATCCGATTTATCAAGGGGATGAATACATTTGAAAGCCTAGCTGCAGTATTGTATAAGTTATATGGAGTAAGGGACGATTTTTATGTTGCAATTTTCCGGCCCTAGAGCTGTTCTGTTGTTATCCGAAATGACGAGAGGTTATAGGTTAAGTTAGTTTTCCAGCCATCACATCTACACCCTCACTACAAACATTTATCATCGAATTCAAATTTATCTCTATTATAATAAAAACGCTCCCTTATCTTTGAATATTGATCGAATTCCTTTTTTTGTATCAATAATTGTATTTTACATGATATTAATAATTGTTGTAATAACTTTTCGGTTTTATCTCAACTCCCTTTCCGGCTATATATCTATCCTGAAGGACCCTTATATAGCCTGGTAGTCGCGGCCACCTGCGCTCGTAGTATAATAATCATGTCACATAAAACTGAGAGATATCGAAAGTGCGTCATCCTCCGGTATCCCACAGGGTCCTTTCGTATTCCCGATATATGACTATAATATAATATAAATTTTTCCCTCTTGTAACTATTTTTGGAAATATCTCTACGTCTAGATCGATTTATTCGCGAATTTCTCCTCTCAACGTCACTTGTTCTCATCCGTTTATGTTCGTATTGTAATTAAGGGAAAATCTAGTCGAATTTATTCTGTGAAGTGAAAACTAAAGGAAATGGATGAACGTTGAAGGAGGCTATCTTTGGTTGTTCGCTCATACAGTATTCAACGTGAGCCATATCCTGCATTAATGCGACCGTATCCGGTGGATTGGGAATATGTATGTGGGTTCGAAGTCGACGATTTGAGCCAAACTCAACTCATAATTCACGAATACATCCAGGATATCGACATGACATTCAGTATTTTCACGTTTATGGTTGGTTAATGTTAATTTATGATAGGGCATAATAAATTCGGAATATTCTAAAATTGCCGTTTTGGACAGGAACAAATCGAAAGGCATAAAATTGCCCATTCTACAAACAAGCCTGACCCAAATAAAAAACCAAGACCAAGTTCGTAAAGCCTTTAAGCCCTCGAAAATTACCTGCAGTTTGTGCCGAAATCGCCAGTCAGTGGAACTGGGAAATTTTTGACCTTTGCAAAAACTAATTGTACGGCTGAAGAGATACTTGAACAATCCCGAAAATACCGAACGA
>JAZBGZ010000421.1:35141-46817 GCA_037414795.1 Stenodera caucasica | reverse complement strand
TAATTAAGGTTCTTGTGATGAAGAAAGCTACTTCGGCCTTGAATAATGAGTCGAATTGCTGTAAAAATAAGGGGAATCGTTTTCAAAATCTACTCTAACTTGAATAAAATCACCTAAATTGAATATAGAATGATGATGAAAAATATCAAACTAGACGGAAAATTTGAAAGTCGGCCTTTATTAAATTCAAAGTAAATTAAAGGGGGCGAAATGATGACATATTAATGCGTGACGCTTCCTTCGAAATTATTGAAAATTGATTAAATCTCAAATTTACTCACTTTATTGACGTGGTCGCGAAGTACATTCGAATAGACCATCGAAACAGCTTCTAAAGCCATAAATGTGATGATTCCAATCACCCACGGTATAACGCAAGATAGATTTTCCTACAAAAAAAAAATGCACATTGAAAATAAGTTGATTGAAAGTATTTATTGTGTTGGCTCAAGTTTTTCAATTTTCATTGTTGGGAAAATTCCACATTGTAAGAAAGTTTAAACTTTCATTTTCATCGAAGTGAAAATATTGGATTAAAGATAGAAGTGTAGTAGGGAAAAATTGATGAGCGGCTTCACAATTGTTTGAAATTTCACTGAAATTTTCAAATTAGAATTATAAACATCATGATCGAACTTATTGAGAATGAATAGAATTGATCAGTTTCAAACAGTTTGCTGAACGTGGTCTGAATAATAAGAGCTAAAGATAATGGTTATTTATATTGTATCGAATAGCTACAAGTCTATAAAATTATTCATTCGGTTTTTACCATAACATAAAATAGCAACAATTCGATGATGAGTTTGTTCCGAGTGGCGATCATCGTTTACAATTTATTGAACGATTCATAAAAATACACTTGTGATTGTTATTGGGAACAAAACCGAAGCCGGATCGATGTTCGATGTCTGCTCTTTAAACTGAATAAAAGCTTTTCTCAATCAAAGCCTAAAAGGTATACGAAAATGACTACAACGAAACTTAACTAGATTTAAGAATCGACTTTCTGTACAAATTGTTTATGGATTGAGAGGCATGTCGTCGTTTCCTATTCAATTTCTCTTTTTATTTCAATTAAGTGACATTAATTTCGTTAATTTCAATTTGAACAATGTGAAGAAATTCAATTTATAAAGTTCTATTATGTGCCATTTTTGGAATAGCGACGAATTCTCGGATTCGATCTAATAAATAAAGTCACCTCTTGTTAATTATTTTCTTGTTCGGTAGTCTTTCAATGAACTTTTCAAAAGTTTAATTGTATCGCAGAAAAAATTCTATTTACATTCAAGTGAGAAATTTTAAGTCCTATCCCTACTGACAGACGATCGATTTATGAAGTCATCCCTGCAATGAAAAAGGTCTGTTTTCGTTGTAGTTTTTTTTTTTTTTTTTTTATAACACTTGATGTAGCTTGATAACATATTTATAGCTGGTCCTATAAATTAGAGTCAGTCGTTTGATTCTCCTCTTTTTTACACTGTGGCCAACAATCTATTTCGCTCACAGCCCCATCCTCGGATCAATAACGGGGATGCTTTACATTTAGAAAGACCATCTGTTTCCTATTGGTTATTGGCAAGTGAATATAATTTCTTTGATCTCGGGAATGGGGGGATATCTGGTATTTCCTTCAATAGAAATTTAGAATCTTTCAACCGGACATCCAGATATGGGCGCTTTACTCCATCACGCTCAATTCGTTTTTTTCCCTTTATTTAGGTATTTATGTCTTGTAGTTTTTCCTGCTGTAAGGATAAGCTGATATTTATTGGACTTCAGACTGAAGATTACCCTTGTCCGATTCGACGTATTCAGCTTAAAGAGAAACTAAATCGTCTTTTCTTCTTTATATTGTTAGTTCTGACCCAATAGAGGGATGTTTATTTCAATTTGCACTCTTCTCGAGGTTAGTAGATTTCAATTAATTCGAAATCTGTTGTAAGTGGGACTTATTGCGGCGTAAAGTTGAATTTTTTCAAATGGGGAACAATAAAAATGAAAAACGATCGAGATTTTCTTTGTTTAACCCGGGAATTCGCTCACAGACTTTCATCATGTGGAAACGTTTCACTAATAAACTTCGTCCTGTACCAGGGCTGGCCTTAGGGGGGCTCAAACAAGTATCCACGAATGTTCATTCGTATTTCTAGTTGATTATCTGAGGATGTCTTCTCGGAAAATCCACTTTTATTTTGGAATTTTGTACGATTCCAGATAAAATTATCACCAATACATTTTTATCGTCAATCCTCCAGCTAGATTCTCAAATTTTTTTGTTCCCAAAAAAACTAAATCAATTTGACAATTAAGATTGATTGTTTTAATAGTCTAATATTGACTATGAATATATGAAATTTCTTTATCAAGGACATTACTTCAAGTGTATGGAAAATTTTGCTATCGAATAATCTGATTTTAGTTCGAAGTGATGGTAGATATCCACAAAACTTTATATAGCCTCTGTCATATTTCTCGAATATACAAATACACAATTGTTGAAAACAATAAAATGATAATAAAACGAGCGAAAAGAAACAAGAAGAATTGAACAAAATTTGTTGAACGTCTACAAGTTTCGTACAAGAAAAAAAGGCACAACTGAAATCGAATCATTTGCATTTCAAATAAGACAAACTCACCGAATACAAATCTTCCAAATTCTAGCATTTTCACAATTCGGCTACATTCGAATTCTAATCAAATATTGAAATTAACACTGAAAGTATCCAATATTGATTTTATTGCACATTTCCGTTATTGTCTTTAGACCGAGTTGATTAAATTCTCTGCGATATCAGTCGGTATTATTTGAATGATAGAAAATTCGTTAACAATTTCCCGGAAATTGATTGTTGAGTTTCTTGCTATGAATCCAATACAACATGGTATTATTGTTTGGATTGTGCGGAAATTGAAGGGTTAGCCGCCATTTATAAGGACTAAAACTTGTTGATTGAACAGTACTCGAAGCATCTTGATTGGACTTGTTATTGGGTTGATTCGATATTCGAATCGATGGGCATTATTGGAACCATAACTTTCTCTATTCAGAACTAACAAGAATTTCAACTAGCGGTACAACTTTAATTAGCACAGGCATTAGTTAAAGTTGGTGAAAAATCCCAAATGGAAACGAGAAAAACTGTATTCATTCATAATAATTCTTCGTTTGAGAATTTATCGTATTATTTCAATGAGTTTCCACTCATTTTGAAAATTCAAACAAACTACAAATTTAACTTAGAATTCCGTAAATTTGAAATTGAATAATGTGTAAATCAATCGATTCGAGTTGCGCAAATAATTATTGAAATTGAATATTCAAGTTGATTATTTTTTGTTGAAATTTTTTAAACAAATGAAGATCTTTTACTTGGAACATGTGGCGATAATGACGCCATTAAACTGATTGCAGCATGTTGGCAAGACTGCACAAGAACAATATAATCTGTACACTTTTTGCTCATTAAGCCTGTTTTTTCGTGTTCCACTTTTTCTGTTATAGTTCTCAAAAGAACAAAATTTCTAGGAGTAATTAAAAGCTTCCGCTATAATAGGACTAGAATTATAACTAGGGGACGGCAATATTCCCTCTTATTATCACTTGAATTCAAATTATTCCGCATTCTATTCAAATATGCAGATGTGGATAGACAGTCTAGCACTAGTCGAGGTGATAATACGTTGAGGATAATTTAAGTGGAAATTTTCTCTTATCAAAAGATCAATTTTTCCCCAACTGTTCCGGTTTAAATTTCTGTAAGTTCAAATAGGGAAATTTTCAACAAAAACCCTTTATCCGCATTTGTCATCTCCCATTTCTCCCTCAAAATACATTCAATTTTTTTCTTTACGTAATCTGCGTTAGGACAGGTAGAATTTAACGCCTGGCGTCATTTAATAGGATCGGGTCTTATGTGTGTTTTGTTATTACAAGAAGCACCTGGTGTTTTGTACCAACGGCTACCTTGCTGGTTTAAAGATCGACCAGACTATAAATATCGCGGAATATTCACAAGAAAAAAATCAATTAAACTTTTATAAAGTTCACGTATTAATTAAGTCATTTGACCTTTAATTAAATAATTTTCCGTGGAGTTTGGATAATAATGGAAATTGGAGCCGGTCTAATACAGTAAAAGTGCTATTTTATTATAATTTTAATGAATAAAAATATATAATAACGACACAAAGCGTTGGAGAAGCTCTGTAATATGAGAGGGTCTTTGTGGGAGTTATAAATGGCTAAAATAATTCACTGCAAGTAATTAAAAAATATTTAATACAAATAGAAGTATATTTCAACGTTAATAACGCATTATATTTTAATTTATAAGAAATTTAATTAGTTAGAACGGTGTATTTAGTCCCGCTTGGCGCATCCACCAAAATTCTAATTGCTCTATTAAGGAACAATTACTGTTCAAAGACTACCGTGATCGACTAATTTCTAAATTTGTTTTTGATGTCGTTTTCAGTTGATCAACACAATGTAAAGTTGTGATTTTTCGAGTAAAACCGACAAATGAATTCGATATTTTATACAATTATTCTATTACAAAATCATTATTCTTCAACAACTAGTTGGTCGGATTTATTTGTCGAGTCTTAGTTTTTGCTATTTTCGAAGGTTGCTCCAGTTCGATCACGAACAACTCGCTACTGAATCAAATTATTGCAAACTCTTAGAGTCGACCTAATCAAATATTGGCCACTTTTCCGTATAAAAGACGTTTCAAGCGGCTAAAGATAAAATATACACGTCTCTGTCATAATAAACTCGAAATATTCTACATGTCCCGATAGATTTCTATTTCGAAATTTCCCACTTGATGGAAACCTCCAATCTTGGAATTCGTTTCTATTCGAATAGACAAGTGTAGATGGGCGGGCGTCGTTCTTACAATGTGTCAACGATACTTTTTCTTTTTGTTATATTTTATGATGGTTTTTGCGTTGTATAGAAAACGTCTTCCCGGTTTTCCGCTCAGATCGATAAGTGATGACGGCCTGATGGATTGCCTTTTATGTTTACGAAATGGTAGTATGTTTTTCCCGATCAACAAATAGCGATAATGATCGAAAGCTGAATGTTGAAATACAACATTCAACTTTAACCGAATCGAATCGCCTTCGGAATTAATCAACATTACAGCCTATATTGTTTGTTTTGTTCGTCTGTCTGTTGGATTTGTTTTCCGATAAAGCCGCCTCGAATAATAAAATATTCCTAAAACGAGATTGCGACAATATATTGTTGCTTTTGATCGGATTATATTAGAAGAGTCTATTCGATTAAAACGGTTCATTAGAACTGTTGAAACTTGACTTAGATTTTAATTGAATTAGTTTGCCTTCTTCAGAGAATCATTATAGTTTAAACCACCCCTTCGTCTCTTTTGTTCGACTTGATACTGCTATTATAAATATTGACTCAAGACGATTCATATGAACATTAATTATTTTTCACTTTCAAAAATAAGATTATTCAATTCGGATTTATATTCAAAGTTCACAACAGCAAATTTCTGAATAATCATATCGAGTTTGTTCGAGTTGTTATTCAAAAGTTGAGTCAGTTTTGACGTATGATCGATGGTATCGCGTTTTCAATACGTTCTCAATTGGCCCATTAAGCCCGAATTTAGGGGTCTCTTGTGGAATTTCGCGCTTACCAATTCATCATTCAATCACTCAAACTCTCCACAAAAATAAAAAAAAATAAACAAAATTAAACGATATCATCCTTTAGAGGAGATGTTCGTCAAATATTTTCTTCGAACGATTTAACCGTACAGCAATGGAATTTTGTATGCAATTCCAAATCACGTCTGGAGATAAATCCCAGATTTTTCTCGTTTTTTTTTTTCTGTCGAATGACACTCGTCGCTTTAACCAGTGGAGCGGACGTATTTAAGCATATTGAACGGGGCTGAATGGGATCTTGCACGATTTTTGGGCTGTAGCACGTGTTACATTCGATGGAATTCAGGGTCAACTGTCAGAAATTCTTATTTATAAGGGGCCTAAATCAAGTGTTTTTACCTTCACAAAAAACAGTATATTTCAAAAAATTCGCTAATTTTCCCCAATCGAATTTAATGGTAGAATTTTCCAGTCAAAATTCTTATACTTTTATGACAGTTCAATTTTCAGGTTGTATAAAATCTTGAAATAATTCGGTTGAAAAGTTGCCAAAACGACAAAAATTGACGTTCTGTGAAGATTATTTTTCAGTGAAATTGCTTGCACGCTCTCGATATTTTCGGTGAGATTGCAACATTTTCTAGAATAAGTAGGTGTGAAAATCGCCGCAATTTCAAAAAAATTATTATTTTCAGCCGCTAAAGTTGAACTAGAAGAGACATCATTCTTAGATGAATTTTTCTGATATGAAAAATTTAATATGAAAGGTATTTTAGTCTACTTCAGTACGGACGGCCTCTTATGGGATCCTAAATCAACGAAAATTCGAGATTTCCCCAATAAAAGTGTCATTCTAGAATCGTTAATCTCGAATTTCCCAATACTAATTTTAAACAGCAATAATGCTGAAAATGTGAAATTTAATGCCGACCAACAAAATGTTATTTGACGTGGATAAATTCGTTGTATAAACGTTATCTTTGGACGTCCTTCGCATTAAGCTAGCAGCAATAAATTTTTCTTATGATAATAAAATCGTAACCCTCGGAAAATTATAGCTCGAAAAAAATTAAATTCTAAACAACAAATTGTATTTCACTCTAATTTAGTTGTTGGATGAGAACGTGAATGTCGACATCAAAGCTTCAAGAAAAACGATCAAGTTCAGAAGTTGATATAAATTTCCGGTATTTCGGCTTTTTTCGAAGACCCTTCAGCCAATTAACAGAATGTGACGTGTTTTTTCGAGGAAAAACTGAATAAATTTGATATTTCATTTTTTCTCTATACCTATCAAAAGATATTAGAGATAACTTCAATTATTCTCGCTTGAGCGCCCGTCTTTCAATTTAATGTGAATTTATTGTACCATAAATTCAGGTGAATCTTATGGAAATATCTTCAGAAAATGATGCACAATAATATAAAATCCTGACAATATTCTTCATTATTATTTACCGTTTCTAAATCATTTCCAATAATCATAACAACTCCAATTTCAAGCTACGCGATTACGAATTCTCTTTGTGTGTGATTTAATTGGGAATAATTCAGAGGATGTGCCAGAAAATCAACAGTTGGGGCATAAAATTTTCATTTAGTCGGAAGATTTATTCACCTTGAGGCGCGCTTTGATAACAATTTCGATTCAGAACAAGCCGCAATTGACCCTATATCAGAATTCACAATTTAGATTACATCCTAAATAATAATAATAATAATAATAATAATAATAATAATTATTATTATTATTATTATTATTATTATTATATTATATGAGTCAAGATCTAATAATAAAAGGTACTGTTCAGTATTCTGTGTTCGAGTCTCATCCCTTTCAACAATCAGAGCCTGTCGCAAATGTGGAAATAGGAATTGCGAGTCAGGTAAGCTTTTTTCTAAATAAGCGCGTTTGGTCGTTATCTTATAGGGCATGTCCTCGTCTTTAGAGGGTGCATATTTTATCAAAGAATTCTTATTATTCTACAGTCCATTTGTGTTCTCCATTCCGAATTATATGGATGTTTGTAGCTATATTGTGCGTGGACAGGTAGTCGATTCTAGATCGCCTCGATTATCGTCAATCAGGCGATATAAAACAAGAAAAAATTGGTGATGATGATGATGATGATGATGATGATGACAATAGTGTTGGAAGATTGGTTCAAACGACAACTTGGAAAAAAGTTTGTCGAGATCTGCAAACGTGACTTTAATCGCAGAGTAACGAATCTCAGCAGTTTTATAGGATCGTCGGTGAAGTGTACACTTCACTCTAACGATTTCCGTTAATCTAACAAGATGTAACGAAGTTTTCGTGTGAGAAATCCAATTTCACTCCGCCAAAAGAATATGGGAAAATGCGAGTACAAGCACGAATAATAATAATAATAATGGTGAATTTCGTCTTGTTCCCATTCATCATTTTTTTTCATAATGCTAGTTTTGAGATAAACGGCTCTAATTTCCTCCGACAGCCAATGAAGACTTGACTTGAAATAAAATAATTTCTATTGCGAATAAACTCACCTTATAGATGCCGATCAATAACACAATACTCAAACATATCATGAAAAGTTGCGTGATTATAATCGTCATATAGGCAATTTGTACACCTGCAACATACAATTCACATCATACAAACAAAATTTTAACCATGTTAATATATTGTAGGATGGCACAAAAAATGCGTATTGATTTCTAGTAGACTATGCGGGATAATACAGGTTTACACCCGGCGCATCCACCAAACTTCCACTCTTCTATAATAAAAATTCAATCGGTCTCTTCTTAATGAGCTTTGTTGATCGTTTCGGATCCCCAACAGTAAAATTAACGATATAGTTTTTCATTACAATCTGATAGAGGAGGTAGTTCCGGAATTATTGCCAATAAAACTTGATGTGTTCAATTATCGATATTACGTCCTGATTGCCTCGAGTTCGTTAGCTTTTAATGTTTATACACGAAATCATATATATATACATATATATATATATATGTAAATGTCAACAAAACAATGTGATTGTTCCATTGTATAAGAGTCGGAATGTTGGTATTTTCTTATCAGTTATTGTGGAGCTTGAGCCATTTTTCGTGTCGATAGTAGATGAGGAAGTCGAGTTTTATGTGTGATTATAGCGTTGCGAACAACTCCAAGAGGAATTGTGTCGTTTAGTGAAAGGCCAACAATAATTTTGAATTAAGCGACGATTCTCTAGAGTCTAGAGTCTAGAGTGTGGATGGAGTATTGGATTTGTTTTTTTTTTCTTTTCGGAATCTTACCATAGTAGACATCCTCAAGGGTGGCGTATTTCTTGACATTCACGCTGATCCGCCAACTGTATAACAATACAACTAAAACGGAGATATTCTGGAAAACAGAAGAAATGGAAATCTGTCATTTGATTTACAACGAAACTTTCAGAACAGAACTATTTAAATTTCCAACATATGATTTATTGGAACCAATATCATACCAGTGTATAGATTCCGGCTGTAATAGCGGCGTGTTTTGGGTTCAGAATCCGGCAGAATCCTCGACTACTGCCATATCCTTCGTACGGGTATAATAAAGCCGACTTCATGCCTACTATAACATTTCGTACAACCTGGTGAAGAAAACGGAATTAATTAATATATCAAACAGATGTTGCGGCGTTCGGTATAGGGGGCGAAAAACATTTATAGCGATCAATTTGCATTGAAATTGTGCGGTTTGTGCGGGAAAAGACAACAAAATCGTCTACAAAAGAATGAAAAATTATCCGATCGTCGCTGATTACATTCATTTCAGTGAGATATTTCAATTCGGAACTTTCGCCAGATTGAGCTCGACAAAAGATTCGATAATTTCGAGAGCAAGACTTGAATTGATTGCACTATGTCTAGTTGAGATTGGAGTCAGTTTTATCGGCAATGTCGACGCCAAAACTGACCAATTTTCGACAGAAACCCGCCATTTTTGTCTAGAGAATGAAGGAAAACACTATCAGCGATCCACTTCTATTGATACAAGATATCTTTATCTTTACCTCATTATTACTCGAAGATATCTATTAATTTATATTCTTTCGGGGTAAAATCGGGTGAAACGGAAGATTTCGATGATAATGTCTTTGTTATAGAGTAGATTATCATAAATTTAATTTGATTCGATTCATCATTAAAATCAAAGTACTTCTCTAAGTATGTTTTTATTTATTTTGCCTTTCAATAAAGCACTGGAATTCACTACATCTTTGGGGTAAAATCGTCAATTCAAAGGATTTTTCAACCGTGAATAAAGATTATTGGGGACTTATTTCGCACTTCTCTTTTTTTTCGAATTTGGCCCGGCTTTGTCCGGATTTCTCCAAGTGTGTACATCTCGGAACTCCTGCTAATATTTACAGGTAAAATTGAATCATTTACAAAAATTTGAAATTCTCACTCGACTATCGAAAATGAGCTCATATTTCTGATAAATACTGGATATGAAGACAGGCGATTTTGCGAAGGTTTCTTTCGGTAATGTAGCAAGGATGATCAGGGACAGATTCTGTACAAGCATTTCATGCTACAGTCGCATTGAATGCTTCCATAAACAGTACGGTCTGCTGGACTACGAAAGTTTTAATCGCAAACGCGGTTCGAATTTTCAATAATTTCCTTCTTGAATATCTAAACGGACAACTGTAATATTAATTCAAATTTTAATTATTTTGCATCTAGCGTTTGTCGAGTTCCTCAAAATACCAAATGATTGATGTTATTTTCGCAGGGAATCATTTTTCTCGAAGAATAATTAGTAAAGTTTCTTAGAATGAAAAAAGTTAGATTTGAAGTTATGGCTCGCCATATTTCGTGAAACTTGAAACTGTTTACTGAGAGAATTGCAATATATTTCAATCCTCGTCTTCGTAAAAAAAAAGCAAAAACGAAAATTGGAAACTGGAGCTGCAGTTGAAGTATTGCCAGAAAAATTAAAATTGCAACAAATTATTAACAAATTAATAGTTGTGCGATTTTTGAGGAAATTGATCGAATACAGATGAGTTTTGGTTTTTTCGGAATTTGCCGATTTAGATTCAGGCGAGATCCACAAACTGACCCATCCAAGATGAAAATAAATAAATTTCCAATACAGTTAAATGGTCCATTTTATGAATGGTCTGTTGGTTTTTCCCGTATAGAAATGGCAGTTTTCTGGGTGATTGATCTCGAGAATCGTGTTAGAAAACAATGGAGAAAACTCGACATTTGAAATAAATCGTGTCGTAAACGTAATGTAACTAATATATCAGTATCTGAAATTATAATAAAAGTAGAATGTTGAGTAAATGCTGAAATTTTGCCAATCAATTCTACCATCAACGGTTCATATTTATTTAAATCGAAACTCGGGATAATTTGAATATTCAATCGATTTATTAAAGTAGAATAATTTTGTCGATGTTGACCTTGTATCCTTGATTTTCGCAGTCAAGAAAAATTCGAAATACATCGATTATGAATATTGAGCATGCAAAATATTTTATGAGGGAGGGAAAATTTAGTGACGTCAATTTTCATCGATGAATTTCATCAAATTTGTCAGAATGTAGATAAAATTCAATGGTTTGTCCTAATTTCAATTGTTCGCGAGTTTCACCCAGAATATCGAGAAATATCGAATATTGTCGGGAAAATTTCGGCAAAACCTAGTAGCCCACAGGTTGTCGATCAAGCTGCTACTTTTTCACCAAATTTTATTGAAACAGAGAATCTCGACGTGGATAAAGTTATCATTCCCACAATTAATTCTCTCCAACAATTTAACTTTAACAAAGCACCAAATTAGAATCTGTTTCGGCTGTAGTGAAGGAGAAAACTTTCCCTTTTACACTTGTAGACTTGGGAAAACATTATCCTTACCATTCCCTAGATTCCCATGAATTATTAAACGTTCAACAAACAAGTGTTCGAATGGACGCTTTTCATTACGATCAGCAGGATTAATGAGATTTTTCGTTTTGTCTCAACGATCCATATTGAGCTTGTTTG
>JAZBGZ010000421.1:0-16861 GCA_037414795.1 Stenodera caucasica | reverse complement strand
TTTATGGCCAATCATAATTTCCATTTATTTGAACAGCTTTATCTACTAATCATTCAACTGATAACATAGGGACTGCATCAATTGTTTGTTTTGAACAAATTATAAAGTAAAAATTAGCGAAATTAAAATAATACTTGAATAAAATAGGACATAACCTCACTTTTTCTTGATATGTTAATAACGTCGACTGTGCTCACACAGCGTTGACAGCCAACTAAGGTGGATTTGTGGAAATAATTTGAAAAGCGGGATCAGAATGTTTGCGAAAAAACAAAATCAAATGAAAATATATGGAAATTGTGCGATTTTCCACAAAGAAAATCGTATTCTTTGCGCAAATTATCAATAGATAATGTTGTATTTCTCCTAGTCATTAGAAGATAATTTTGCAGGATGTCCTGAGATTGGAGGTTAGTTATTTATAGTTAATCGGTTTTTGGAGCCAAGGTGAGAAGAATGAGAAAAGTCGTTTTCTTAAAGAAAACGAAATTAGGTACACTAAACACTTTTTTTGCACATACAGCAAAATAGCTGCGGATGATTTCTTTATACAATTACGTTAATTACTTTGCGTCAGTCTATATTATTTTCTATAAAACCTTGTGGGAAATTACAATAGTCTCAAATCAATTATTGCAATAATAAAAATAATTATTTGATAGAGTTGTAAAATTTTTATTTGCTTTAATTAATCAAGTTTACCTTCAATATGGAGTAATCAATTTAATTCATAACTTTTAATAGCGTTTGTTTTTTTAACTACTTGATTTTAAAAAATAGGATTTGATTGAAACTTTACGACTAACAGGATTATTCATACTTTTTGTTGGATTTTCAATTTTCTCTCTTATTTTCTTCTATTTTAGTTATCAACGATAATTAATTGAACCCCGATCTTGAGATGAATATTTTATTGGTTTTAGTCAAATTTTGTTCCTTCCTCCCTATCTAGTGAATAAGGTAAAGCCTCGTGATCGTTTATAATGTTTTAATCTTAGGTCAAAACGGACACTTTTTATTTCATGTTTGTCCCATAAATCCTGCCACGTGCCCAACTCAACGGATTTTGTTGAAATTTGGATTCGAGTTAGGTCTGGAATTAAATAATCCAATATAAAAGTCATTATGAGTTTCCCAAATAGAGACTGGATTTTTATTGATAACCACCACAGTTTTAGTGCCCTTATTTAAACTTAGATTTAGCTCGGTGATGGTTATGATCTCGTAGAATTCACTTTGAGGAAGATTTTTTTTTCGAAACGTTTTTGTTTTTGTCGAAAAACTAGAGGGAATTTTTCGATGTAGATCACGATTAAATTTGAATAATAAAAATTTTATCGATTGTGTTGAACCAATTAAGTTTGTTAAGCCCCAAGAATATATTACACTACCGTATATTTACAGGAAAACACCTGTACATAGAAGGGTACGCTTGCGTGTCGTTGACGGCGACGTCGCCGTCGTCGTCGCGGCGCTATTCCAAAAACTTGAATATTAGTGCGTTAGTCGTTGTCGATAAACGGCATCGCTACTACTAGCAAGCCAACAGAAAACACCTACACAACTTTTATAATAGAGACTAAATTTATAACAAAACAAAAGTCTAAGTAATCAAATTTTTTATTGCGAGTGCTTGGAACAAGTTTTGTTATTTTTCAGGTGAGACCGCAAAATATTTATTACAATAAAGATGAATAGTAATAGAAATTTTCGAAAGTAAAATTTAAAAATAACATTATTCTAGCAGCTGATGTTTATTATAAATTTAGATTTATTTGCACCAATTTCTTCACAGTACTAGAAATTTTTCCGTTTTTTCGTATGTTTGAAAATTTAGAAATTATCGCCGTGAAATTTTTATTTTGTTTTGAGCCACAACTTTTGATGAGGCAAAATTGTAGAATTTAGAATTAGAACAATCTGTCGAAAACAACTCAATTTCCCATCAATCATTTTATAGTATAGAGCAAAATAACAATTCTATCGAATTTTTTTAATGAAGAAAACTGATCAAATTTGCATGAACCAGCCGTAATAGGTCGTTTTAGTTTCTATCCTAATTACACGAACGAGTCAATTTACCTTAAACAATTCAATATTCCACAAATATTGAAGAAAAAATCCATAAAATAAAAAAGTACGACTTACGAGCCTCTCTGTTTGTTCAAACATTGATAAATGTTATCTAGCTAATTCGCACTTTTCTGACCTTTTTTCGACCCCATCGAAAGATTGAGGAGTAGAATTTTCGTCTCCAGAAATTCGATCAATTTCACTCAGATTTTGTGGAAATTTGCATCACAATCTCGAAAGTCGTATTGTTATCTCGATAAATAAAGCCCATTTTTCGCGTCATATAACTATTAATTTGATAATTTGTATTCGATGGCTATTGATCAACATGATTTAGCTTCAACAGATAATGCAGTAATGTTAACTCAACCGAGAAATCCAGCCGTTTTGTACTAACAATGAAACAAAAGATCAAACAATATCAGAATTTAAAACAGCAATATTTAACGTGAAGCACGGAATGGAGCTTCTATAATTAAATCAATAGAAACTATTAATTAAAGAGTAAAGCTCTATTATTTCGAAATAGGCAACAACTGGATCATAAAAAATTATTGAATATTTTTGTACATAAATTAATATTTAATTATGTACTCGAGTAGGAGAAGCAGTACAAACAAATGAACGTGATTTTTTATTATCCATAATTTCAAATGAATCCCCTCGAAAGCACTACATCGTTTCAGGATCAAAACAAAAACAAGCAAGGATTTCCAACTTTCTGATTGGAAAATAGATTAAAAAATTAATAGACCAATCAAAATTTGCATAATGTTAATATAGGGGTTGTTGGAGCAAATTATAATTAATAAACTATCCATCCTATAACGTTCAGTATAAAAATCTGAAGCTAGTTTTTTTCAGAAGCATGAATATATGTGGCTGAAATATTGCCAAAACGACAGAAATTCAACTATAATATTCATAAAACTTCCTCACCTGTTCTCGATATGCTGAAATATGAATCAAAATTCTAAACTATTTTCTATTCTCTCCTGGAATATTTGGGGCATTTTCTCGCACAATTTTCGCACTTTCGAGCGATATGTGCAATTTTTCACTTTAATATTCATGGTATTTCGGGAGGTTTCAAGACTTTCGGCTGGATTTTCATATTTTGTATCAATAATTCGCGCTCCTCAGATTTTGAAACTGTTGGAAATTTCTCGCTGAAATTCTTGAAATTTTCATCAGAATTTCATATTGCTCATCAATCTCCAAATCAAATATTTAGTTTTTGCTGCGAAATTTCACCTTTCGAATAAATTTTTCTGTGAAATTTTCCACTAACTTTTCAACCTTTCCAGTCTTGGAGGGTTCTTCGCTCAAATTTCCGTAATTTTATAGAACTTCAATCAGTTTCTAGATCTTTGAGTCACTTTGATTTCTATGGTTATTTTGAGAAATTCTTTGAAGATCTTTGATGAATAACTCTCATTCGGCTCCCTTTATGGGAAAGACAGATCCTGGATTCTATGTAAATACTCGTAAGCACAAATCCAATAACATGAGACTAGATAAAAGTAATCAATTATTTATAACCGTAATATTGCCTTGAAGGATTGTTTTTGCTACTTTTCCCCCCATTTATTAATCTTCTGATTACTTTCGGGAATCTTCCCATCAATTCATCTTTTTCCATTTCGCCAAAGTCAAAAGTTCATTTGCATTTATATTCATTTAGATCGAATTGATTACGTAGCTATATTTTTTTTCGGTGAAAATTCTCACCACCGTCTATTGTTCTAGCTAATTAAACTTTCTCCACTGTTTTTCCCAATTTTCCATCGTCTCTCAAGAAGTTTACTCATTTTATATTCAATTGGAAGAATTCATAAAATAAAGTTGTCTAATTGAATAATAAATTCCGAATAAAACTTTCTAAATTGCGGACGGTTAAGGAGTTATTATCATTATTCGTTGATTATCCAATAAAACCCAATTTATCCATCAATCGAAAAGATCAACCGTGAAATTATTTAGCGGTGTTTCAACAAAATCGTTACAATTCTCTTTTCAAAAAGATCGTTCAAAACAACTGCAGTACTATAAAAATCCAAAGTTCATTATTTATTGTGGAAAATTTCTAAAGCTACTAGATTTTACTACTAATGGCGGTTTTAATGAGTCTGAAAATTGCCAAGATAAACATCAATGTTGCTGATGTTAAAAGTTTGAGTTTTAATATTTCCGAAGTTTATCCGACTATATTCGTGAGAAATCAATCTTTTCACAGTTTAAACTAGTTGGCTGCTAGCAATTCAATTGTTAGTTGATTCTAGATTCAATTGATTAGATTTGGAGTTATTCAACACCGGATTCTCGATGAGAATCCCAGTATGTCGCATTGAAATTAATTCGGAAGGCTTAATGAACGGCAGACGACTCGAAAGTTCGGCCCAGCTTTCACTCTTTTAACAAATTAAGTCGTTTCTATTGTTTTTCTCTTGGGGATTTATGGAATTGTTGTATTAAAAATTTGTTTGGCAAAATACGGCCTGAACTAACGAAATATTATAAATTCCGGATTTTAATTTATCAATGTCACAATTGTTGACACATTAAAACCATTCACAATGGAAGATTCATTATTTATTTAGCAGTTATCATTACTTTGTTGGGGAGATGTTAGAAATGATAGGAGAACGAGAGATTTATTACGCTTGTATGTTTGTTGAAAAGTAAAATTAATTCTTATCACGTTCCAATATGATGACTACTTATAAATTCAGTACTTGTGCGGGAATACATAGATAATACAACTTTATGTTTGCTTACAAATCAAGCAGCAAACTCCACTATTCGAATATTTACTTATTGTCGAATATTGCGAGATAAAAGTTTAGAGATCTGCGCCAAGAATCGAACCCGCGACCTCCCTAACAATTTTCCACAAGAAACCCTATTTTTAGAATGTCCATTAATAAACTTCAATTTACCGGATATTTGTGATGAATCACAAACGGCGAATGTTCGCTTGGATTATTTATAAGGTTTATCCTGAAAGATCACTACTTAAGTCGTGGATATTGCACGCGCATATATGGACATGATTAAGGGCGCCAGTTGAGTCGACTGTGTACGTCTGGATGGTTCAGGACAGCGCTCAACGCGTAATTGAAATGCCCCGGATTCGATTTCCGGTCAGGATACTGAAAATTTTACCTTATTAAGCTGACATTTTCAATTAATTAGTATAATAGTGTTATAATTTTAGTTTGACTTTGGTTTAGTTTAAGATTTCCTCTGTGTTCGATAGGACAAACTTGTCTAAACTTTAACTTCTCAGACCGCATTGTTGAAAAGTTGAGGATCAACCATATAACATTACAACCCTATCATAAACTGATTCGAGATAGGAATAGTTTACCTATTTTTGACACTATTTCTATCTCGCTTTCGTCAAAGTAGCCCTGAGCAAGTTTTGGATTCGCATCAAAATTATTGATAATTGTCGAAATATCGATTCATATGCAACAAAAAGTCCATAAAATTCCGAATCCTTTTGGCGATGTTTTCGGTGTTCCTGTCGGATTTTTCAAAGAGTATTTCACGTTTCTACTGTTTTCATGCGGACCTTCCAACAATATCTAACGTTCCAATAGCAAATTTAAATGTTTCTTATTCCAAATTCAACCGATTTGTTTTTCTCGTTTATCTTGACTCGAGAACATCGCAATTTTCTAGTCGAAAAACTCTAACCATAATTTGAAATTCCATTCACTTGAATCAATCAATAGCTTGATTTCGAGCAATCTTGATTGAAAATAGTGAAACAAAAATGAAGAAGTGTAGTTCTTCAATTTTTGTAGCCTCAATCAGAATTATCGAACAATAGAGCAACTATTTCCGCTAACAATAGAATTCGAACACAGTTCCATGATAACCGATCATAATATTTTGTTGTAGAAATAATTGAAAAATTTAGCAGAAATCTAATGAATTTGTACAATTCTCCAACTGAACATGATTTCGAGGAATATAGAATTTAATTACCAAAAAACCTTGAAGTCGTAGTTTATGTGTAATAAACTCGATAATTAACTTTAAATAGAACAATAATAATTATGATTGCGTTATCTAAGTTGGACAGGACAATAATAATTGAGCATTTTATGAGTCGATTGAATTGGCCCAAACTTTGTAGGACTTTGAACAATTTCCTGCAAAACAACGATAGAATTGATTTCAATTCAAGCCTCGAACAGCACGGATTATCGAAGAATAATGGCTATTCGGGACTAGTCTAAAACATCTGATAATGTGGAAAAATACCGCTCTATTACCGGACAAAATCGATATTTTCTATAGAAGACAATATAATCAACGTCAGTAATTATCGTGGATTTATACAGAATGTTCGGAAATGATGAGCAAAAACTCGAGGGACGATTTCACTTGAAAAAGTAATGCTTTAACTTCCTATAACATTTTTCCGAAAACTCAAAAATAACGAAGTTACAAGACCCGCAAAATTTGTTTTTCTAAAGTAACTTTTTCCAATAGCTTTCTTCAATGCACTAAATTTAGAGCACTTATCATCAATATTTATCTGTATCCTTGCTTGAAATTTGATGTAAACCCTCTGGTGTGAAAGAGTCTAAAGTGCCCTCAATTCGTGAATAAGGACCTAGATTTTTTGTATTTGCATTTTCTTTACATGTTGTTGACACAAAATTGAAGAGCATCAAAAAAGCTTCTGAAAAATACCTCTTGATGCATGACGATAAAATGAGCCGTTTTTGAGAAAAACATTTGTTTGCATGAATCGAAAACCAACTCATTCCAGCTTTATTTCAACATTAACAAAACATGTAACTCCGTTATTTCTGAGCTTTCTAAAAAATGTTATAGGAAGTTTTAACATTAATTTTTCAATCACCCCACGACTTTTTTGCTCATCATTTCCGGTCATCCTGTATAAACGAAATGACAGTTTTATACGCCTGTATACGAACATGCTTGTATACATATAACGTAAAACTTTGTTGTTATTGTAACATCATCGTCGAGGTTGGGTTGATTTTATAGCTGCAGGAGACTCCACCGTTCGCCCGCTAAATTGCTTATATATATTCTAGGTTTTAAATCGTAAACGATAACAACCCTATAAACATGAATGGAAATTCAGCAACTCTCGATATACTCCAAATAGGAATTATTTAATTCACAATTGCAAAATGCTCTGGGAAATAAGGGGTTTATTGTAATTAAAAATCAATGAAACCATAGAAATTTCCAATGTTTTATTTTATAGAAATATCGATTCTGACATTCATAATATTATCAGCACCTTGATGAGGTACTTTATTATCGCAGTTATGCTCGATTTATTGACGCCATTTCGAGATTTCTCTATTGCAGAAAGTATGGATATATCGCATTAAAATCCACCTTTATTTGAATTATAGCGAGTGAAATATTTTTTTGCTTCATTTATTGAAATTGCGAGCGGATGATGGAATAGTGCATTCAAATGAATAATATGATGATCATAAAAACAAATATGTATAGAATTATACATATGCACATTTCCACAATGCTATCCTATAACAAGCGTATCGATTTTGGCGGATGCGCCGGGTTGTTATTTCTATTGTTATTTCTTTCTCTTCTAGTTGTATTTATTCCATTTTATATTTTTTACCCGGCTATTATTGTTGATGTTCAAGGGGCGTTAAGGGAGCCATGTGAGAACGATGGGTAGTGCTGTGTCGAAAGCTCGAAAATATAAAAGAGGCCATCATAGTAACTCGTCAGATGACTCAACTGCTAGTTCACATTCAATGGAAATGGAATTGGAGGCCACACCACCACCACAACCATCCACACAAACAACAACAACAACAACAACAATTGGCAGATTTATGTTGAAGCGCTCAAAACGTCCGTATCGCTGTTGCAACTTCATCATTCCAAAAAAGATATTATGTTGTTTCCGTCAGGATGATATCAGTATGACGAAAATTGAGCGCAGTAAGTCCTCATCCTCCACCAATCAGACACTAATTATCACCAATGAATGAACCGCAGTAACTAATTTACTTTATTTTTTTGTCCACTTGGATACATCAACTAAATGATATAATCGTTCTATTGAACCTTTCAAGTGGATTTATTTCAACATAATTACCTTAATCAAACAATAGCGGAGCGGAGGTTTTCTTTTTGTTTGGATTCCTCCCAACTAGTTTACAAGAGAATTCCAAACCTTTTTTATGTTCTCGTCATGTTTGCACATTACTAAAAATATCAGAATGGGAAATTCATGTTTTCACTGATGTATCAGCGAGTTATGAGAGGCTCAATTGTAGAGAGCTACTTCATACGTGAACAATTAGGCGAGATTTTTGTAGTTTTTACAGTTTCGAGTAAATTAGATTGGAGTTTCTCCACAAAATCGACTGACTCATTCAACATTGATTCCGCCTCTTATTTACCTTCGGATAGATGATACTGGTGGAAAAATTGCTATTAGCTGATTGATTAAGTGGCTATATTTCCCCGATTTAATTAGCTCGACTAATTGAGTATTGGATGTGACGAAAATAAAATTGGAATTATTGTCGATTAACCAAACTTGACCTGAGTGTCTTGATGGATTGAATTGTCAAATTGTCACATATCCGAAAATAGGGTGGTGGACCATTTACAATATTCAACCAATTTCTAGGCGGTTCAGCGTTGAGAGATAAATCATTGGTAATGTTATTCGTAAAGTTCGTAATTTATGGGATTTTGCACGATATATAACAGCGCAAACATATTCTATCTGTCGCTTATAGACCAGTTTTTCCATGAAACTAAATATCGGCTATAAATGGATTTTTACTTTGAATTTGTATTTTCTCTTTAAATCCCGCACGTATATTTGAATACGATGTGATCGGAAAAATTCAACCAAATTGAGAATATTTAATTTTCTAATTCAATCAAATTTATTCATTATTGTTGATAGATTCGAGAAAATTCAGATTTTCTTCTATTTCTATCTGTACAATTCATCCCCAAACTTTTCCATTAGAGTTCTCCTCATCCCCGTGTAGATTACCGTTTTTCTATCACTTTGAAGTGTACTTAAGCCTCTCGTCTTTTTCGTTATTTATATATCTGCTAAATTTCTAATAGAGCTACATTTTCTGATAACAGCAACTCCTCGTATTCTGCCATTTTCTTCTTATCCTATGGCTATTCCCCTGAAGATTTGACCGATTTCAAGCGTCACTATTCTCGGGCTTTCCCAGTCGTCACTTTACTTATTTTATGAACATCCGGCTTAGCTCTTTCTCTCCCAGTCACATGGACTTCCCGTATCCGGACATTCGAAGTTTTTGCCGTTTCACTTCTCGTTTTGTCCCAATTCTCATATATCCTCTTCAAGTTGCCCCATATCCTTTCAACTTTGCGGAAAGAAAGCGTCCAAGTCCCTTGCAGCTTGCTCCAAATATAAGTATATTAAATGGTGAGGCAACTATTTTTTATATAATTCCTATTCGTTTATGTTGCTCTTTTACTATTTGGATGGAATTATTAGAGTTTCTTATACCTATATTTATTTATAATTCTCAACATGCGAGCAAAATTATATGTCTCGTGAGATATTCATCTAGTTTTAATCTTATCTCTATAAATTGGGGTTTTCACGGCAAAAAATCGACATTTAATTATAAAAATGACGTAAGATCTTATCTTTGACAAATATAAGATATTTTTTCATTTTCTTTTGTGAGAAGCTGTTTTTTCTATTCTCAAGTTTTACTTTGATGATATTCCTATAGAAGAATCCTCATTATTGTTCTTGGCTCTATTCTCGATATACCTAAATATATAATAATAATAATAATAATGTTATTTACACTATTTCAACGTGCAAGTTATTATTTGTATTGTCTTAGTTCGGAGATGATTTATCCTAAATCTCAATTTTCTGCACTTTTTCACAACAACATAGAAATTAATAGAAAAACAACAATCTTCTCAAAAACTCAACTTATATTGCGCTGTTTACATTTCGTTAGAGGCCAACTCGGATTAAATGGGAAAGAAAAATAGAGGAATTTAGATTACTAGGAAAGAAAGCCCCATAATTCCATTTCTCTTGGTGGAATAAAAAAAAAATATATATATATATATATATGTGTGTGTGATCTCTTATCGTTATGAGACACTCTCATAAGAAAAAGAGACAATTCGATGTCGGGATAATCCAATGAGGGACGTAAATCAGTGATGAGATGTTTCATTTCCGCTATGGCGATGTGGTTGTTAATATAATAATATTGAGGCTGTAGTGTTAGCACGGAAATTATCTCTGAACTTTGATTAAATCCTATTAAGATTGATTTAGTAGTGAATTATCAACTGATAATAAAATATTATTATTTATTTTCAGCGATAAAAGCTACGTTATTAATACAGAAATGGTTCCGTCGTTATATGGCCCGTTTAGAAGTACGCCGTCGATACACTTGGACGATATTCCAAAATATCGAATATGCCGGTGAACAGGATCAAGTACGGGTGAGTCATTAATCGGAAATAACAGACAATTATCGGTTTGTCATCATATATTCGATGATGGACAGAAATTTCGAATCAAACAGGTCAGTTTTACGGTTGGAACTGTTGGAAGTGACTTTGATGATTATCGAGTGCCTTGCGGTACGGTCGAATAACTCGACTCACCCCCTAGAATTAACCTTTAAAGATTGGACTTGATCAGCAGAAGTCCTTCGATCGATATCGGATCAAAATTAACACTTTCAATTTCAAAACCTTACGTCTCTAGAATAATAACAATTTTAATGAGGCGTAACGACTTCAATTCTGTTGAAATCGCTTTGATAGGCTGTTTTTTTTTTCTAAGAGCAACTCAAAACCAATCGAATATTGTATTATTTGAAACAACAAAAACTAATTAGTTTAGAGATGATTTATCGGTTTTTTCTATTATTATTGATTTAGTTGGTGGAGCATTACGAAAATTGACATTATAGAGAGCCCTATTCTCTAGAGAGCTATCAATATCGACCATATCTTAAGCTAGAGGGTATCATAATTTATATGTTTGTAAGATAAAGAAGCTTATTGTTAGTGTAAGTCTGATAGAGTTCTTATTTTATCAAGAAGAGATGTTGAGAACAATATAATATTTCACCTGGCGCCTCCACCAATTTTCGCTTTGTCCGCAATAATTCAAACTGTCTTTCGATTTTCTTATAAATATAACTCTATATCCGAAATTGAAAGCCTATCGAGCTCGGCTATTAATTCTACCCGCAATTTGGACCAAACACTTGAAAATTCTATCAATCATTCAAACAAAAATCAACAATTATCGAATTTACTATTTACAGTACTTAAAATAATGTCGAAATTATGTTGTTCGAAATGCTCGATTCGGGCAACTTTCGCCTAACTAAACTACTGCATCGCAATCAATACTCGGTTGAGCTCCTTTGAAAACATGTTTTATCACATTGTCACTTGTTAACAATAACTGATAAAAGAATATTGACATGGTTATACAATTTAGATATAATTGATGATGAGTCGCTCTGATAATTGAGCAAAAAAGAAAGAAATGTCTTATAATTTTAGTTGTTAAGTTCACAATTGAGCGGCCCTTTTGATTAAATCAAAAACTTTCATACATTGTTGATTTCTACTTTGTAATCGTTGATTGTGTGTTACAGCTTTACAACTTCTTCAATGCCCTACTTACACACATTCCAGATATTTCAGTGCGACGGGGCGAATTGTCGCTCAATTCGACGAGCTCGTCAATTGGTAAGTTTGTCATTTCCATAATTCTATTTTATTTCCAATTATATTGAAAAATTCGACTTCCATAATCCCACCAATTGACTATTGGCGAGAATTACTTTTGTAAATTCCGGACGTCGTCAGATTATCGTCTAAATTGAATTCAAGCTGTTTAAAATTGGAGATTTAAAATAAAATTCTTGATAGAATGTAGTTCCGGTTCGCTGCCGAATAAGAAAAACTCGAATTCCCGTGTTCCATTTCTCTTGATGTGAATAACTCTCTCAAACGTCAACTACTGTATTAATTTGCATAAAATTCCAAACTTATTTCCATAACAATTGTCGGTTCTTCTCTCAAGTGGTGAGACGTCAAGTGATTATTGAGTTGCATCACAAAATCAGACTACATTTAATATGAGAATGTTGGGATTACTAACTCTTTTTTTACCTGCTTTGTTTATATTCGACGATATGCAGAGGACTTGGAGATGAAATTCGAGGATGAATCGGATGATGGTGAAGAGGCTATGTTGAATGGTACAGAACGCGTCCACGAGTTCAAACTGCATTTCCCATTAAATGAAGACCAATTACAAAAATTGATTGATTGTTATCGACGCCGACGGGTGAGCTATTCGATCTTAAATATTAAAAATTATCGATGAATTTTATATTTCAAAGTTGAGTTTGTCGTAAATTCCATCGGCTATGAAAATTGTCAATATTGGTGTTGACTGGAGTTTACCGACTATTGTAGAAAATTCAACATGACAAATTCGACAAATATCAAAGTTTAGAGATAGAAGATTTAAGTTGTTATTTGTTTTTTGTCCAAATTGACGCAATTTTCACTCTAATTTTTTCTATTGTGAAATAACGAGCCACACTTTTATGTTTTCCGTGAAAAAGCTAAACAAGACTATTTATCTAAATTAGAAAATGATATACAGACTTATAAGGTCCTTTAAAGGATCACCTGAAGATTGTTTGAGACTTGGGAGTGATTACGTAACTATTTTGAAAATGAGCCAAATCAAAATCTCTTCTCTTAATTTTCATCAAATCGAAAAATAATGAGAAGAATTATTTTTCAACAGAAGGACCTTGTGAGTCGCTTTCCATTTTTTCTAAAAATGAGTTGGGCTGTTTATCCAGCGATTCGGAAGAATTTCTCAGACATTCGAGGGTCGAAAAAACTCTCGCTAAATTGGAAATACCAAAAATTGTTATTTATGGGACATAATCGACTTCCAACGGGGTTGGCAAGTTTTTTGTGGTGAAAATTTGCGAATTTCGGACGTAAAACGAGAGTTCATATCAAGTTTCCACTGAATAAAATAGTCTAATTGTATTGAAAAAATTGTCGAGAATTCGAATCAATCAATGACTGGCATCAAGAGAATAGATGGCTAGTCATTTATAAATCAGGATTTTTGTCGGTTTCAGTGGAAAATTCCTGAAATCGTTCTTTAAGTGGCCATCATGATAGTGATGGCGAATTGCTCGATTCGGAAGATCTTTCCAAAGACTTGAGTTTAAATTTCTGAAAATTCCAAGAATTATCCATTTCATTACAATGAAATATGATTAGATAAGTTTCTTGAATTTGTATTGAGAATCATAAACAGAAGGTATTCCTTGATTATATTTCTGCTTGACAGCTGATGAATAATTTGCATAAACTCGTACGAACTAACTACGTGAAGTACGAAATAATCATATTTAACAAGACAAAATGGAACAGTGAACATTGTAAAATCAACAGAGATTCATTAAGATAAATCCCTTATTCGGTGGAATTATTAGCAATATAAAAGCAAAGGGGTTGTTTTCGGGCTTCAAATATTTATTTGTTTTACAATATAAATAACATACTTGTGATTTACCAAAGGTTATACAGAAATATCGCCTTTACAGCCCTTGAGAGAATAGAAAATGAGGGGATGTTCTATTTTTTATAAGTTCTCACAATTATAGCTACTTACGAGAATGAGGGTCCCAATTTCATTTTTGCAATTAATTACTAAAGATATTTGAAAACTTTCGAATTTCGTGATTTTTCCAACGAGAACCTCATTAATTTTTATATTCTCATTATATTAATGTTGATCCATTAATTCCGATTAAAATGTCATCGGAATTGATGATGTTTAAAATTAGTAATCAAATTATTATTATTATTATTATTATTATTTTTCAGCCTTATCGTCTGCATGCCCGTTATGTCGCCGATATTCTCAGAGAATCGATAATTAAATTGAAACGTTTGCCAAATTTAAATTTAGCATCCACAGCCATTTCCAAACAGATCACGGTCTGTGGTGATTTACATGGGAAACTTGATGATCTACTTGTGATCTTTCATAAGGTGAGCGATTTAGATTTTTCATCACTAAAAATTTGCGCGAAAACTGTTACTTAAAACAAAACTAATAGAGAAATTGATTGATTCACGAAACAGGTAGTTGCGTGATACATTTTAATAAAGAGAAAAGAAATAAAAAAGGAAAACGTTCAAGGGATTTCTATGTTATTACTATTACATTAATTCGAGTGATAAATTTTCGATATAAATGATGCTATTTTAAGTTAGTTTTGACATGGAATTTTTCCCTATAATAAATTCAGAACTCTCAAAGACTCTCTTTCTTCGGGGAATAATGGGAGCTTTTCCAGTGATACTGAATTTATTTGAAACAATGCCAAACAAAATCTCGCCATGTATTTGTAGATGATAACAAGCGATGCCAACTATATAAGGGTAGTTTTTGTTTTTTGTTCGAGTAAAAATGTAAAGCTGTAGCTAACGTAAAATCATTAGAATTCTTTCAACTTTGTGACTAGATTTTTTTTCATATTCTAATTAAAAAAAACTAAATAGAGAATTTGTCCTTTTGGCTCTACAATATTATTGATAAGCTGGAAGTTGGTTAATATTGAAATCCTCTAAAGGATTAAATTTTATCGATTTGACCAGACAGAGTTGATTTATTTTACAAATAATTTATTAATCGGATTATTTACGTAATAACATTAGAAAATCAATTTTTCGTAGAAAAATACTAAAAATGAAAATATAGATCGAGAATTTTCACCGGATTTATTCATAAAAGACAAAGTTTTGTTATTTTCTCTTAGGGTTTCTTTTAATAGTATTCTCAAGTATTGGTCTCAAATCAGGTGGATTATTTTCCCCAATTATTCAAATTATCCATTTCTGATCCAATTAAACATTTGATCCCTCCTTTGGAAATCGATGGAAAAACTGGAATTTGAGATTGAGAAAAGTCACGCGTCGAGATCCAGCTTTATTCCGACTCTATTCGAAGAAAATTGGCATTGTGAAATTGTTTCAGTCGAACAATGCGATATGAAAACAACAATAAAAGATAAATAATGGAAGAATCTGTTTAATAAAATAGTTGTACAAATATTTGCACAATCAGAAATATTTCTAAGAGAGTCTGATTTAGTTCTAATGTCGGATTTGAGAAAACTGAGAAAGCACGTCTCGAACTTAATATCTAGACGGAAGTAAAAATAAACTATAATTCCCAGAGTTTTATTGAATTCGAGTAAAACTACAGTTAAATTTCATCTCATTTTGCTTTCATTAAATTTCCATCTGATTTAAGTGCAAATAAAAATGAAGCCTTTTTGGAGCTTTCAACTAGCGAGTTCACCACATCGCTACATTTTCCACATTATTACATTAAAGATTTCACGTTTCATTAACACTACACAATATCGATCCGTTCGATTTCCCAGCTATAACTCAATTTTACACAAGCAAGCTATTCATCCATTTTTGTTTTGATTGTTTTTTCTGTTGTTTTATTTTGATAGAATGGTTTGCCGTCACCTGAAAATCCCTATGTTTTTAACGGTGATTTCGTTGATCGCGGCAAACAAGGAATCGAAGTTTTATTGGTATTATTGGCATCAATGTTGGTATATCCTGGGGGTGTGTATCTCAATAGAGGGAATCATGAGGATCACATCATGAATTCAAGATATGGTTTCATAAGAGAAGTACAATCCAAATATAAGGTAATAAACTATAATTGAACTTTTCGATTTTCATTATTCTGGATATAGCTTCAATTGCTTATTTTTCAAATTTTATTTTATTTAATTATCAGAATAAATATCGATTTTGTTGTCGATACACGATGATATACAGAGCGTCCCAGCCGAGAAGTTCCCCATTTATATCTCGTTTATATGTGAAAATAATCAAATAGAGGCTTGATGATTTACTTGAGAACACTTAATGTGTAACTGAGCGATGAGAAATTGAAATGAAAACGAAATTTTGAAATATTCTCTACTATACAATAAGAGCTTTACTGAAATCTTCTGGAAAAATGTAATGCTTGATTTCTTAATTATCTCGTAAATATTCTATGAACCCGAAATAAAAATCCCGATTATGGAGGTCTGGATTAGTTTTCTTAGAATTTTTAATAATATCAAAACAAAAAACAAAGTCTCCACTCAGCATTGCCGACTTCATTTCAATTTCTACTCGTGAAAGATTTGTTTGTAAAAAAGATACTACCATAAAACGTGTCTATTTAGAACTTTTAATTTCGCGTTCGTAAAATAATCATGAGACGATTAAGAAGCCGAACAAAAACGTTCATATTTCATTCTTCCAGAAAATTTCAGTGTGGCACGCACGATAATTCCAAAATTTAATTTTGATTTCACACAATTTCCAATTACTTAGAAAGATTCTCGTGCCGCTCATTTATATCTTAGATGTTCCCATGTAAGTCCACCAACCCCCATTCAATTATTACCCCAAATAATCGAGATATACAGGGTCCCGAAATTAGGGGGCAATATTTCAACAATATGTTCTACAACCAGAAATAGGAGGAAGAAGTCATATAGACAAGGGTCATAAAATGCTTCCGAAGGAAGTTGTGCGGGCCCTTTGAAAGTGGAATTTTGAATAATTTTTTTTTAAATATCTCCGGAATGGGTGAAGATGAAATCATGAAATTTGATATAAA
>JAZBGZ010000420.1:9085-38229 GCA_037414795.1 Stenodera caucasica | reverse complement strand
GAACCATTGAAGCGTTTCCAAATATGGAGACCTTTAACCGCTGCATTATATTATCCATTAAGTCCAAATACGGGATTCCATTATTTAATCAATCTATATTTCTTGTATACTTATTCACGTCGATTAGAAGAAGGTGAAGTTTTCTAAAATATTCGCAATTACGAACTAAATTGTAATCATGAAAATTCAATTTCAGGAGTTTTCGCTGGTTCTCCGGCAAGTTACTGTTATCTGCTCATTTTTAACTGGATTTGTTGCGTCATTATTGGAATAATTGTCGAAATTCCGGTGAGTTTATTTGATATTTTCCAATTCTGGATATTTAATTTTTGGAAATTTCCAGCTGTTACTAGATCCGATGATTCTATCCGTTCTATACGTTTGGTGTCAACTCAACAAAGAAACAATTGTGAATTTCTGGTTTGGTACAAGATTCAAAGCAATGTACCTACCATGGGTATTATTGGTATTCAATATGGTAGTATCCGGTAATGGTTTATTGGAACTAGTTGGAATCCTGGTTGGCCATCTATACTTTTTCTTGAAATTCAAATATCCACAAGAATTAGGTGGTCCAAGTCTATTAGAAACTCCATCGTTTTTAAAACAATATTTCCCCGAACAAATTGGCGGTGTTCATGGTTTCGGTGTACCGCCCCAACGAGCCGGTGGCGCTACCGGAAACCAACAACGAGGCGGTTTATTCCGGGGCGGCCACAATTGGGGGCCGGGACAGGCCCTTAATGGCTAAACCACAATAGTGCATCAATATCATCATTATTTACCACACTACAAGTTTGATTATTTTTTAGATTCAATTTGTTTATTATTATTAATAAAATAATACATTGAAGGTTTTTGTTTCAATTGTTTAAATATGGCGCTATATTTTAGTTATTGTGAATTGGCAACACTGATGGCCTTGACACGCCTGTCAATTTTATTCATTCGTTTTGACGTTAGCGGTTAATTGAACGAAAATATATTCGAAAATTCACGAAACTACGCAATTGTTTGGCATTTTCTTTTGAAATCTCGATTTAATTAATTGTGTATTACGAAATAGGTAGGTTAAAATTGATTGATTGATAATTTAGACGGCATTCTAACCTCTTTTATTGTGTTGATAGTATTATCATGGATAAGGCGCATCCGGCTGTAATTGAACAAGACTTACAAGAAGAGGGCCAATTTGTTGTCGATGATGTTAGTAAAATAATCAAAGACGCAATTGAATCTGTGATAGGCGGTAATGCGTATTCGCAAAATAAAGTAAATGGTTGGACTACAGCTGTAGTTGAATGTTGTACGTCTGAATTGACGAAATTAATGAAACCGTACAAATATATCGTTACATGTATTATTATGCAAAAAAATGGTGCTGGTCTACATACAGCCAGTTCCTGTTATTGGGACAATAATACAGATGGTAGCTGTACTGTACGTTGGGAGAATAAAACGATGTTTTGCATTGTATCCGTCTACGGTTTAGCTATTTAAAAAAATCGAAACTATCTTTAAAATAAATCAATATTGAGAATATTCCAGTGTCTAGCCACATAATCACACACAATATAGATGAATGGATTCGCCTTATTATTGCAACTAAATTAATTAATTTATAACAATTAAATTAAATATAAGTTCACATTCTAGTGATTATTTTGTTACGTATTAATGTAATACATTTTTTATTTGGATAACGGTCGAATTAATTGATGAAAAACAACCTTGGACTAATCAATTCCCTGAAATATTCATAATCAAAAGAAACGCTCAATAATTTCAAGAATTTGGTTTTTATCGAATAGGACTCGTAGGTGAAGAGAAGGTGAGAAATCTATTTGGTAAATTTTCACACAATCAATATTTCACCTACTACTTGCAAGTCTTCAAGGAAAAACTACAAGTCCGGTTAGAAAATCTGTCGACCGAAAATGAACCGGGAAATGAAGCCAATTGTCCCTAATGGGATTAAAGTTTAGTTGGAAAATTGAGACGTATTTGTTCAATAATGGGAGAAATAAATGAATATGTCTCAATTTTTGAACAATCTCGGAACTCATTTAACTGATCGAAGACCGAATTGAGGATCTTGCAGAATATCTAGTCATTTCAATATCTAGATCGATTTGGTTCTAATCGTTGAATCAGCGATTATCTATAAAATTCTCGCAATCTCTCTCGATAGATAACGGTTTCAATTGATTGACGATTTCAGCGATCGGCGCAAACTCAACTAATCGGACCCTGTCCTGCCCTCGCGACAACCGAGCAATATCCTTGTTATCCTTGACAGGATGGTGCGCCGCCACTGCGCTTTGTTTTGATCCTACCACCACCACTTCAGCGAGTATATTTCTGTAAATTTCGAGCCCAACAAATATTTCGTTATAGTTATCGAAATAGTGTTTGTGTGTGTGCTTCATTATTATAATGTATATTTGATTAATTTTCAATTTTAATTATGACTGAACGAATTCGAAGTAGTACAACTAGTACAACGACAACGGGCTATAATTTTTCAAATACTTATAATAAAATGGAAAATGAGTTGAGTCCGAGGAAAACTATGTTGGTTTTGGTGATTGTTGTGGGCTGTTTTGCTGTATTGTGGCCGAAAGTCTTCTATCCGATGTTGATGGGATCGGTGAATCAACATCTAAAACCGAGCCCTATCGATAAAGTTGCAGGTAATTATTTAAATTATTTTGAGAAAATTTGAAATTTTATTCTTTTTCTATTTCTTCATGGTATTGTTCTCTGATCAGGTTGCTGTGATGTTATTTCGGAAACTGATATCTATACGATCAAAATAATGAACGAATTGTGCGGCACTATAATCAAATCGAAAGAAGATGACTATAATAAAAAATTGAACAATAGAGAAATTGTGCAGATTTGCCGTCGAGAAATCTTAGAAACTTGCGGTATCGACATATCTGCCGTTCTCCAAGAACAAGTCCGCTTAGGACAGAATATCAAACAAATTTTGGACGAAATACGTTCCTTAAACGGCTCATTATGCCTGAAATATAATTACGGAATTGCTCCATGGCGTTTGGGCGTACCTCACAGAATCACCGTCAAAAACGACAACAGTAAGACCAATAAGAAGAAACCCAAATTTTCTGCAATAACTCCAACTAATTCGAGTGGATGTTCCGAATTTTCCCCCCTATTAATCAACTAATTTTCTCAATAATTTTCGGTTATAATTGTTATAATTTCGGCGAAATTTCCAGATATTCGACAAGAAAGGCCGCACCACCTACGCTCCGAGCTGATACATCCGGCATTTCGTGAACGGGGCCGCGCCATCCCGCCACCCCCGCAATCAACCCCTTCAACATCGTCACCGCTACCGTCGAGACCACCCCAACGTGTCGTTGAGGGGAGAGTAAGTCTGTTTTGACGAAAATTTCAACCAAATCACAGAATTATTATGTTGGTGATCGTCCAAAATGTTATTTTCGTAGCGAAATTTCGATAATTTTTCTAAAGGGACGCGTCAAAATTTCTAGATCATGGTCGAAAAATCTGAAGAATTCCATTTGATCGGTGTTTTTTTTATTTTTATATATATTTAGATTCGAGTTGCAATAATTTTTGTAGTAATTTCGCCAAATTTTCGCAATATCGATATCTATAATTTTAAAATTATCTGTGTAATGGAAATTTTTATACAGTTTCAAATCTATCTCTAGATGTTGGAAATAAATTATGACGTCTTTTCTATAGGTTGGCACAAATCTATTTTTGAAAATGAGAGATAATCTAGCCGAAACTCAGCTTCAAACACAATCTATGATGTATCTATATTTTTGTTGTTGTTATCTTATTTTAGATCTTTATTTTTATGTTGCGTTTATTTTCATTATTATTACAATCTTTTTCGAGTAAATTTAGCCTGAATTTACAATAACCGATGGCCGGATCTTCTATTATTATTATAATAAAAATCAATATTTTGCATGAAAATAAACTATTTTTAGATTGATGATTAAATTTAGAAAGTTAATTTTAGTGAGAATTTTAGGAAAATTTCTAAAGTGCAAAAATTGTTTATAATTCCTGCCAAATCTGTTATAATTACGTTTAAATTGCAATTCTCTGAAAATCCCATCTCTCTCTCATATTTACTACAACTCCCCATCTTTATCAATCAAGTGGAAATCGCCAAAACAAAATTCTAAAAGCGGCATAGTTTTTCATCGAAAGTTGCCAAAACGATTCTTTCATTTATGATTTATGGAGGTCTCTATTTCCGTCTTCAACACTTCCCTCATTCTTGTGGATCTCTTGGTTTATAATTAAACAGCTCCAAGTCTTCTAATTTGCGTATCAAAATGTTGGGAAACTACAGGATCGAGGAATTGCCAAAAGCTGATTATAATTTAAGTCTTCATCTTATTTCTTGACTCAACTAAACCATTTTTCATTAATTGTGTGATAGGCAAAAACAAAAATTGATATGGAGCTCCTTATTTTGCAGCCAGGTCCGCTTCCGGGGATGCGGCCCACAATTGGGGGCGCCGGCCATGTAGTGCCCCCATCCAAACAGGGTACAAGCAGTATGAGTGTTATTATGCCAATTTATACCATTGGTATAGTGATTTTCTTCACCTATACTCTAATGAAGGTGAACTATAGTTTCTTTGTAAGGAAATAAAATTTGTACAATACCAACGATTTTGTTGTAGATCATCTTCAGAAAACAGCCGGAAGGTTTATATCCGCCAATTGAGCCGGATCCTCATTTCCGAAAAGAAGTCTTCGAATCGGAGCGGTCTCGATTACAGCCAAGACTCAGTACGACTCGTGAGAATAAATCGAGTAAATTAGGTGAGTTTAATGTTGTTTTAGTCTTTGTTATAATTCTCTTTCTATCAATAAAACCTTGATTATTGAGAATTTCGTAAATTGTTGTGCTACAATAACTAGGATGGGCAGAACGTGATGCAAGTAAGTCCAAAACACGCACAATTAATCAAAAAAAAAAATAATTAAATTTCAACTCCTATCTCTGCCATAATACACTAGTTTTCATCTTGCACTATCATTCATTGCCATTCTTTGGATTAAACGTGAGTCCAAATTTTTTTGATGAATTTGGACTCATCAGTCATAATTTTCAACACTTTTTTCGGTTAACAATTTTGCTACCTGATGGGCTATAGTGCCGAAAGGAGTCACTCTGTCTAGTGTAGCACAGGAGGGAAACAATCAGGATAAGGACCTATTATTGTTTAAAACAAAAAAAAAAAAACAAAAAACGTCTGTCTCAACAGGAGACGCCGAACTGGATCAGCTCAGACAACGTCTACGTGAAACCGAGTTGGCTATGGAACGGATCGTTGAACAAATGGCCAAAGTGCCGCTCAAATCTCAGGTGCGATCTTATCCCTCCTGTTCCGCACTATAGCAGCTTGGCTTAAGCTTTGCATGTCTTTAAACCTGATCCACTCCTGAGAAATTCGATCGTCAGTCCAATATTTTCACGTCTACGTTATTATAATTGTTATTGTTGTTGTTATTTTGTGTAAAATTTTTATGTTAATATTGCGGAAAATTACCACACAGTGACACTATTTGTCCATAGTTGTAAATGCCATGTCAGCATTACTGGATGAGGTTGATCAGGAAATTGAGGCCCGACGAAAATCAAACGATTTAGCCACACAGGTAACCGTGTTACCTATCTGTTTTATAATCAACCCCTTCTAACAAAAATTTAGAATTAAAAAGAATTTTGCTGATTTATAACAAAATTGCAATGCTTCAGCTCGCTTCTAGATGCTACACTTTTTTATAATTTTCCAATAAGTATAGATTTTTTTTAGAACGAATTAGTTTAGATGATTTTGATTCAGTTGCTCTTATTCTCGCTGGTAGTCGAGATACGATAGACATTTGGCAAAAATTTTGCAAACATTCTAGGATTTGGCTAATGGAGCTGTATCGAATGGGGACGCACTAAAACCGCATGATGATCAGCCAACTGTGAAAGTATTGGGGATGGAGATGCGGGCCAGTTGTGAGGGTGGTAAAAAATGGTCGCGTCCTGGCTCGCCGATTCTACCAACACCACAACCACCATCCGAACCATCCCCACCACCACAAGTACCAAATTAGCTTGAGTTTCCGACCTTTGGATTAACTTTTGGATTTTGCAGGAGATCTACTTAGAAGGTGCTCTGCCGGCTCAGTCTCATCTGCTCGTATCAGAATCGGCGACTGAGTCACAACCGAATACCGGTGAAGATCCGGCTATAGTTCTTGCCGGAAAAATGACATTGTCTGTAATAAGTCTTGATTCTTCCGGTAAGTACAAACCCAAATAAGCGACAATTGTACTTAAAACAAATCATATTTCTCTCCTCTGATTGGTAGTTTTCTTTTTTCGTTTCTTCTTTCTGTTGTTATTTTCTAGAATAAATGGTGTAAAAATTATGAATTTTCGACTGTATCAGTCAAAAGAAAATCAAAAATTGATCGAAAATTATTGTAATAGCATGTATTGGATCTTTTATGTTTAATAAATTGAGAGTTTTGTGTTTTGCTTATGTTTCTTTTAAAAGTAAATCGAAGAATTTATCATTTTTAAAGGGAAAAAGCTTTTGCCGGTATTTCGACAGTTCAGCATCTCGCAGAATTTTTTATTTGCTAATGATTATCACCAACATTAATTTTTTTTTAAATGATTGATTTTACAGCATCAGGTATGTTATTTGTTTGTTTAAAGCCAATAAATCCAAACACAACTTTCTGCTTTTCACGATTTTGGAATATGATTTCTTGAATAGTTTTGCTTGTAACTATATTTTTTTCTAACTATTATTTTAAAGAAAATTGTTTTTGCTACTACGTTCACTGTCCCATATAAATATTTTTGTGCCTCCTTTCTTTTTTGGTTGGATTTTTGTAACATTTATTCTAGAAAGATTTTCAAAACATTTTCGTTCTAAGACCAATTATCTATTTATCTAGAAAATGGTAGTAGTAATAAATCAGATGAAGAACGACAAAAACTATGTGAAGAAATTGACGAAGAAATTAGAGAACTCGAACAAGAAGCTCAACTGAAAGAAAAATCAAAAACTGCAGAAATCCAAACTGAAGCTGCAATTGAAGATGAATGGAAAGCCGAAACTCAAGAAAAAAACGAACCAGAAGTGATGAAGGCAAAAGAACCGGAATCCGAAGCTAAAATTGAGCAAGAGCAAGAATTGGAAACGGAACCACAACTTACTGAAACTGAACCAGAAATAGCTAAAGTGGAAATACCAGAACTGGCTTCAACTGAAGCGAAGACTCAACCTGAATTAATCGAAGCAGAAGAGTCGAAAGTTGAAAAGACCCAAATTGAGAGTGAAGTTGTTGAAGCGGAAACTCCAAGCATTGAGAAGACTGAAACTATTGAACAAATCGGTGGAATTGGCGATGAAGAAGTTGAAATTGAAATTGTCAAAGAAGAAGTCGATGCTCTGCTCAACGAAGCTGTTGAACAAGTCAAATTGATGCAAGAAGTGAAAACAACAGCCGAAATTGAAGAACTTGCTGAGAAAAACAGTCTCGCATCTAGTGAATTTGACAGTGATGAAGAAGTTGAGATTGAAGAAGTTGAGATTGAAGAAGTCGTATATACGTCGAGCGAAGAAGAAGAAGTAGTACAAGAAGGAAGTCGCGATTATAGAACGGAATCGAGCGAACAAAAAAAATTTAATGGAACCGAAGAATCCAAAAATACTACAACTACAAGCCATACAGCTGCGGAAAATGATATCTCTCAGGTATTTCAATAATTTAAATAATTTAAACTATTATTTGAATTTAATGATTTTAGGAGACTGATAATGAGGACGTTGAAGATGAAGAAGAGGAGATCATCGAAATTGTTGAAGAGGACGATGAAGAGGAGGAGGACGACGAAGAAGAGATAGAAAACGGTGATGTTGATTTGAATCATCGCGCAGGAGAGTCTGAAGATGATTAAACGAATTGCCAAAATTTTGCTCACTTTTGGTTTTTAGATTTTGTTGAGGAAACTGAGCCAAATGGACGTTAAAGACTCAATTTTTGTATTGTTAGACGGATAAATTAGAGTAAATTTTCATACATAAAATTAGCAAAAATTAAACGAGTTCTCGTAGATTGTACTGTTTATATTATGGATTATTTATGTCATTATATAGTCTATTGAAGCACAGAGAAATTGGAGAGTTGCACTATTATTATAATTATTATTATTATTAGAATCTTCCAGTCAGTTTTTATCATAATCTTTGAATAATTCAGATTATTCTTATTATTGGTTGTATTGCGTGCTGTTTTACTAGTTATTGATTATCCGAAAATTTTGCTTGTTATACCAAAAGTACCTGCTATGATTTATGTAACAATATCATTTAAAATAAATGAATAAAACCTTACCATAACTTTAATTAATAATTTATTTAGTAAAATATTTACAGAACACGTCTACCAACTCGAACCCTGGTTCAATAAACAATTCAATTCTCAGGAGCTTGAGTTACCCAATTTCCAGGTCGGTGTGCTGTCAATGTCCAATCCTGATTAACTGTTCTAATACCACCTTGTTGTGGTTTAGCTTCTGGTAGTACTTCCCAACCTTCTTGATTGGCATACCGCAAACCAAGTGCAACCATTCCTACTGCCATGGCCACACTAAATCCACCAATACCAGTTTTTTTCCATACACCAAACATACTACCAGCACTAGCTCCACCAATGAACCAATTCAATTTATCATCTTTTTTACGAATAGACGCTGACATATTACTAGCTAAAACAAATGCAGTTGCTGCACCAAATATTGGCCAACCACAATGAATATAACGTCCTAATGTTTGTAGATAACCTCCTGGTTTTGAATATAAAACAACATCAATTGTACCAGCACCGAAGGCGGTATAAGCTGCTGGTTTATATAAATACATCAATTTTGGTATAACATCCTCCCCATCTGGGCTACTATAATAATTGAACGGCTTTTTCGAATCTTCAGACATTTCACAAATATTATGTAAAATTTGACGATTTTGACAGCTAATTTTGACAGAACAGTTGGCGACAGTGGAATTTCGATTGAACAGTTGGCTACGGATAATTTTAATTTTGCGCCAAATTCAAATTAGTTACGTTTCCAATAAACGTTCTTTTTCTCTGGCTTTTGCTCGCATTTGTTCTTCCTCATCGAGTATAGGAAGATTTACATCGTCTTCATATTCTTCCATTTCTTGTTCTAATAACATTGCAGCTAACATTCGTTCTCTCATTCGTCTCAATTCATTTTCGTATACAATTTGTTCGACTCTGGCGATTATATCGAGGACAGCGCCTCGAGCTTCGGCTTCAATGAATTCTTTCTGAAATAAATTATAAACAAACAAATTCATTCAGATGCATATTTAATAATTACCCATTTTTGTAGAGCAATTCTGCGTCTTTCGCAAATCAATTCGTTCAATTCCTTCTCTTGAATTTCATCGAAATCTTGATTGTATCGATATTTGAATAGCCAATGTCCTAAATAATGAATCGGATCTCGTGGTTGTTTCATTGTTATTTGTGTTATAGCCAATGTTAATGGTCGGCCTACAGTTTTTTTCAAATAGGAAATCTCCTGCGACGACATTTGACTGAATAAGGAACTTGCTGAAGATCCACTGGAGACTTTCGTTTCAGATCGTCTAAGCGACGGTAGGATTTTATCTAAAGATTTATAGAGAGCATCGAAGTAGCCGCGATTTTTAGCCTCTTCATATGTTATTGGATCGCCATTTTGTTTCAATAGACAACCAGATTTCGTTACCCTCAAACCATTTGCCTCAAAAATAGCTGGAATCATTCAAATTTAATCAAAGTAATCTTTCTAAGTTAGTTGAGAGTTAACCAGCAAATTTAAGTTCGGGATTTGGTAATTTCCAGCAATTCATGTGTAATTTCCCAATAAAATCGATGTATTTCTCATAATCATCGCATATTATACCGAAATCTTTCGGTAGAAGATCCGTTTCAGATGGTGGTACCGTCATTTTACAGTAATTTTCATAATTGATCTTCAATTGTTCGAAATAAAATTCTAGTTCCGTCATTAATTCTTCAATACGTTCAGTCGCTTTCTGTAATTATTAAACAATTGAAGAATATAAAATCGGATAATTTCGATTATTTTACACTTTTTTGATGGTTCAAATTGTAAAGTTTCGTGTCTTGATTATGTTCAATCTCTTTCAATCTTGCATTCAATTCTTTCAATTTCTCATCAAACTCTAAAGGATTCAAATTTGAATTCTCCAATTCTTCACGTTTATTCTTGATATCGATCAATTGATTTTTGTATTCGAATTGTTTCTCATAAATTGAATACGATAGAATTGTTGATAATAATTCCAAATTGCCTATAGCATCAATACGATAATCGATCTCTTTACGCAATTCATATAAAGTCTTACTGGAACTAAAATAGACATAAATTAAATTATAAATATCGAGTATTTCACATTTTCTCACTGATCATTGTAGATTTTTGTTGTATCAAACATTTTTCTGCGTAAAATAACGAAGTGACGGGCTTAAAAATTCAAATCCAGTGTCAAAAATTTCAGGGATGATTTTATTACTGTATTTAACTTGTTATAAATTTAGGGGATTTAGATTTTCCCCTAAAATTCTCAAAACTACTCAAAATAACAAAAAACCATTGATAAACAAGTGAATCAATTATATAATGATGAGATTTGCGTTATTTGTGTCGATTTTATGATAAATTCGTCAATTAGAGTGATATTCTGATAAAATTTAAGGTTATCTGGGGACGATTCTAGCGCCATCTGTAGTGACGTCTATCAAAAATTTGAAATGAATCATCTGTGAATTGTCAGATGCGTCAAACAATTCAACAATAGAAACGAAGTAAAGTAAAAATAAACGTTTTATTGTTTACGTTATAGTTTGATAATGATGTGATTTTAATGAGTCAGAAAAACAATGGCTGATGATAAAGGTGATAAAGTGCTGGTCTCATTCACGTGCCAAAGGTGTTCTTTACCATTAAAAACAGATGAATCATTAAGTTCGTTCAGTGAACATATTTCAGCTGAATTGAATTGTAAAAATTTAAAGTTTCATTGTTTTTGAATATATAATTGAATTTGACGTTTTTCAGTGCCTATATTATCGAATCCTGATGTAGATTTAGAATCACAAGCAGCCAGTTTTGATCATTATATAGCACCATCGAAATTCGTTGATTCTGGAAATGGATTTACGGTTATTTCCCACGATAAAGAACTAGAGCCCGCCCATAGTTATAAAGTATTTTATTTGTTAAGAATTATTCGAACAAAAAAACGAAGTTTAAATTGTGAAATTTTAGATTAAGGCAACTTTATTCGACACACTCTCAAGCAATTCTAATATCGATCATCCATTATGCGAGGAATGTACAGATTTTTTGATAGAAATACTCGAACAACAATTGAAAGATACACAAAAAGACTATGATGATTATTTAATGTACTATAAATTATTACAAAACGATACGAATGAGCCGAAATTGAGTGAATTAGAGAAAGAATTAGATGATTTGAAAGCTGAAGAATGTCGATTTTTGGAAGAATTGAATGCTTTAACGAAAGAAGAAAAAGAACTACAACAAGCTATAAAAGAACAACAAAACGAAGCTAAACGTATCGAAAAAGAACGACAGAAATATTATAAACAATACACGAAACATATGAGGAAACATGTACAAGCTACTGAGGACGCTAGAAGGTCTCTAATAATTTAATTTTCTTGAAACAAATTAATAGGATTATTTTCTCTAAATAGTTTGGATTGTCAGTTGAGTTATACACAAAAACAGTTGGATAAATTGAAAAATACGAACGTATTCAATGCTACTTTCCATATATGGCATCAAGGCCATTTTGGCACGATAAACAATTTTCGATTGGGTCGATTACCGTCAGCACCTGTGGATTGGTCGGAAATTAATGCGGCTTGGGGACAAACCGCATTATTATTATCGGCTTTAGCTCGTAAAATCAACCTAAATTTTGAACGTTACAAATTAGTACCATATGGTAATCATTCTTATATTGAGGTTATTATTAAATTATTCAATTATAATTCGATGATTAATTATTATAATTTTCCAGGTGTTGGGTGAGCAGAAGGAGTTTCCGTTATATGGCTCTGGTGGTTTTAAATTTCTGTGGGATACGAAATTCGATAATGGTATGGCGGCATTTCTCGATTGTTTGCAACAATTCCAAGAGAAAGTTGAAAAATTAGAAAGAGGCAACCAATCGTTCTGTTTTCCATATCGAACAAATAAAGGGAAAATTGAAGATAATGACGTCAGCTATTCGATAAAGTGATTATTCGAAATTACCTTAGTTGTTTTGTTTATCTAATAATTAATGTTGTAGAATTCAATTAAATTCAGAAGAGCAATGGACCAAAGCACTGAAATTTATGTTGACGAATTTAAAATGGGGCTTAGCATGGATTTCGTCCCAATTGAATAATGATGTCGAAGAATGTATGCAAATAGAACATTAGTACCTATAAAATAAACAAAATATTGTAAATTTATTTGATTAGTATTTTCCAATATTCACGTGATTCGTAGTTGATAATTTAAACAAATATTTTGTTATAATTGAAACAAAGAAACAAATTGAATTGACTGAATTGTTGTCATTAGTGCGGTAATAACGAATATAACTTGAAAAAAATTATTGTTTTTTAATCTGAAAACTCCTCTTTATGAAGCTGGAAGAATTGAAGATGTAATAAAATATTTTTATTTTCAAATTCAAGGAATTTTCTGGTTTTCAAGCAAAATATGATTGCAGTCCTCGCCGCTAGATGTCTTGTGATGTAACCTCACTTTTCATCTGTGATTTTTTCGAACAAAATAGAGATGGATAATGAAAATTCAGTGATTTACGGCTTAGAATTCCAGGTATATTTGCTTTGTTTGGCGCGGAAAATTGATGATATTGTGGCAATTACAGGCACGGGCTTTGGCATCTCAATTGGCGGAAACGGAAAAGATTCGTTTTCTTATTGGGACCCAATCATTGAAGCAGATCAATAATCAAATCCATTTAGTTGAATTTAATGATGAAGACTCTACTTTAAAAACTACAGTACATCCTTCTTTATTTATCTTATAAGTAGACAATTGAAATTGGGAAAATTTTTAGGTATTTCATCATTCCGAAGGGGAAATCTGGAAATTGAACACAAGTCCGCATGATGTTCGTAAATTAATAACGTGCTATAATTCAACATCAAATGAGAGTACGTGTTGTGGGAGGACCGCATTATTTCAATTGCCGACTGATGAAAATCCGGAAAATATAGAAAATTTAGAGATTTTAACAAAATTCGATACAAATCCATATGGAAATGCTATAAAAACAACCGAATTTCATCCTACCGATACAAACAAATTAATCACTGTCGTAGATAATTATATTTTATTGTGGGATATAAATGAAGATCAAGCAACAAGCTCTCTAAATATCCAGTTGGAAGGCAAAAGTAACCCGAAATTCACAACAGGCAAATGGAATCCCCACCAAAATTGCCACCAAGTATTCCACAAATTTCTATATAAATGCAATTGTTTGATTAATTGACGGAATTTTAGTTTACAACAGCCACCGATACTCATTTGAAAACGTACGATATCCGAACCGGCGATCTAGCTTGGTCCATCGATAACGTCCATACGCAATTAATTCGCGATTTGGACTATAATATGAACAAACAATATCATATAGCGACTTGTGGTGATGATGGTTTTGTGAAAATTTGGGACTTCCGGCAGACTTCCCAGCCGGTTTATGCCAGAAGCGATCATTCTCACTGGTAAAATTCCCGATTAATTCGAATTGTAAATGATTATTTTGCCGAATTTCAGGGTATGGTGTGTACGTTTCAATCCATTCCATGATCAATTATTATTAACCGCTAGTTCCGATGCTCGAGTTTTAATATCTAGTGCCGCTAGTGTTAGTTCGGAGAATTCAACTGATGTCTGTGAAGATATCGAAACGAAACAAATGTACGATACTATGAATTATTGCAATTATTTCGTCTAATTTTCACGATTCTAGGATATCGGATGGCCCTCTACAGTGGTGTGAACATGAAGATAGTGTGTATTGTGCCGAATGGTCTCCGGCGGAGCCCTGGGTGTTCGCCTCATTGAGCTATGATGGACGATTGTTGATATCTCGAGTCAAACGCTCTTTAAAGTATCAAATTATGTTATAATTTTCTCTATTTAAATAAATATTTATTAATGTATTTGGGCGACATAACCTCAATTATTTTAGCATAACCTCAAAAAATTGTAAACATGCCTGTTGATCACAAAAGAATCACAGGGCCTGAAAATACAGTCCCTTATCAGTTATTTAGTGTTTTGAATACACAATCGCTGAAATCACAATTCGAACATGCTGTAAAATCGGACCGTACAAGGAGTGACGGTAGAAGTTTGGAGGAACATCGCAAAATTTGTAAGTTTATCCCTATTTTAATCGAATATCTAATCGAACAAATATTATTGCAGTTATAAAAACTGATGTTGTAAGTCAAGCTAAAGGCTCTGCTTATATTGAATTGGATGAGACTAAAGTTATTGTCTCGGTGTTTGATCCTAGAGAAATACCCAACAAAACTGATTACAGTTTAAAAGGTGAAATCTATTGTGAATTCAAATTTGCCCCATTTAGTTGCCATAAACGACGTCTACATCAGCAAGACAATGAAGAGAAACAGTACAGTGCTCTAATGAAGCAAGCTCTAGAATCGGCTGTTTTAAGACAGGAATTCCCGAATTTTCAAGTTGATGTTTATGCGCTAGTTCTACAAAATGGTGGTTCGGCATTAAGTGCGGCAATAACAGCAGCTGGTTTAGCTCTAGCACACGCCGGTATACCGATGTATGATATAATAACATCTGCAACAATTGCAGTACAAGGTGATATAAAAATATTGGATCCTGTACAGAAAGAGGAGGATCTTTGCCAATTACCGTTATATTTGAATGGAAATAATGATGATAATCATGGAATTATTGTATTGTCGGTTCTATCGACTAATGAACAAATCTCACAACTTTATCAAACTGGAAGCTTAGGGCTAGATTGTTTATCAGATTGTATACAAAAATTATTGAAAGCGACCAAAGAAATTGTGCCTCTAGTTGAGAAATGTCTTGTAAAACATGTATTAAAAACAGCACAAACTGTTAGAGAAGATTGAATAATTTTTAAATAAATACGATTTTATAATTACCGCCTTTTTCTAGTAGAGTTCGATTTGATTGTATTGGTATCACTGTTTTCACTAATCATTTGGACTCTGAGGTTATGTACGTATTATCTAATAATTTGATTTCAACTAGAAATAAATCGAGTGTTTGTTAATTTTTAGATATTAATTAACGTCAGAATGGCTGTTAGTTTCGTACAAAGACGATTTATGTCCAGAGCTCTACAACGTTGGGCATATAATTTGTCTGGATTCAATAAATATGGGTTAATGCGCGATGATTGTTTGGATGAATCAAATCCCGATGTTGAAGAAGCATTACGACGATTATCACCACGCGAACGAGATGCTCGCAATTTCCGTATTTTAAGAGCTGTACAATTATCGATCCAAAAAGATATTTTACCTAAAGCGGAATGGACAAAACTAGAGGAAGATCGTTTATATTTATCGCCATTGTTGGAAGAAGTCTTAAAAGAGAAAGAAGAACGAGAAGAATGGGAGAAGAATTATTGAAGAATTCTAATAGAATATGTATCTAGTAGCGTTTATTGTGTTAATTCAAAGTTAATAATAAATATATCCAATTAAAATATTGGTTTTTGATTTGACAATACAAAAATAACCTATAACTAAGTGTTGGAGAATTGTTCAATTCAGGCATCATCTTCAATTTTCGGTGCTAAATAGAATCGTAAATGACCCAAATCGGGAATTTGGTACTCCACAACAAGGGGCACATTATCAGACATTGATAATTGTACACGAGTTGCTAACGGTGTGGCTTTCGTGAACGAATTCAAATATTCGCAAGCAAACGTTAACGATACAGGTTCTTGCATCTCAATCGTCACCGATTCCTCCTCTTTATCGAAATTATTCGTTTGTGCCAATTTCACATTAGCTGTACCAACATCACCGCCTGTACAAAATTTCACACCTTCTTTCGTACAAGAAATAACAATTGATTCGCCAAATTGCGATAGATCACGACAAATTTTGGCAAATTCAGCTGCTGGCATTCGTATAACACACGAAAAATCCGTTTCTGGTATGCCGAGATGTTCTTGATCTAGATTCATGAGTTTCATTTCGTAATCGGAGATTTTCTCCTGTTTTTTCGACTCAAACATGAATGTCACCACATCAGCATCGTCTTGGGCCTTAATTGTCACCGTGTCATCGTTATTGGCGCATTTGAAGATCTTTGCCATGCTGAAAATCAACAAATTAGACTAGTTTGGTGGAATTTTCGGACAATAATACCTCGATAGACTCATGCCCATTGTTAAACTGCGATCACATCGATATTTATCGAAACCATCAGATCGTAACATTAGCGAAACTAGAGAGACATGGGAATTATCCATGGCTTGTAGTTGGATTCCAGTTTCGGAACAATCAAAGGAGGCTTCATTGAGAAGATCTTTGATTGCGTCTAGAATTTTTTTGAAAACGGCACTTTTCACAAGACGAGCTTCAAACATTTTCGATTAATCCACAAATTTCAATGATAAAACGATAATAAACACAATTTCAACACACAAAATTTCAAGTAACTTCCAACAACAACGATTAGTAACAAAAACGAGGGAAAATAGACGAGCGCGCCAAATTTAGTAACTTTTAGTTTCTTCGATTAGCCACAGTGATTGTTATTAACATATGTCAATAGAACGAATTTAAATTGAGGTTAATAATAAAACTCGATAATTGCGTATCTTTGTTTTCGATGTGAATTTTTTTTGAATTAACATTGAAAATGTTCAATCAAAGTGCTATCGGTGGCTTTGGTAATGCCGCAACTGCAAGTAACGCGAATCCAATGAAAGATTTCGAAGTAACTCAGCCGCCAGACGATTCAATCAGTTCTTTGGCCTTCTCGCCGGCTTCATTGAGTCAGAATTTTTTGATTGCGAGCAGTTGGGATAATAATGTCCGTTGTTGGGAGATTGAACAGACCGGGAAAAGTGTACCGAAATCGATGCAAGCCTGCGGTGGGCCCGTTTTAGACGTCTGCTGGAGCGATGATGGATCTAAAGTGAGTACAGTTTTTGTTTATTATTATTTATGATAATTGGAAATTTTTTAGGTTTTTATGGCTGGTTGTGATAAACAAGCGAAAGCTTGGGATTTGGGCAGTAATCAAGTGATACAAGTTGCGCAACATGACGCCCCAATTATGACCTGTCATTGGATTAAGGCGCCGAATTATTCGTGTTTGATGACCGGCTCATGGGATAAAACTCTGAAATTCTGGGATACACGTACACCAACTCCAATGATGAGTATCAATATACCGGAACGTTGTTATTGTGCTGATGTTGATTATCCGATGGCCGTTGTTGGAACGGCTGGTCGACAAATTATCGTTTATCAATTAGAAGGAAAGCCGCAAGAATTCAAAAAATTGGACAGTCCATTGAAATATCAACATCGTTGTGTTGCGATTTTCCGTGATAAAAAGAAGGCCCCAACCGGCTATGCTTTGGGTTCGGTGGAGGGCCGTGTCGCAATCCAATACGTTAATCCCACGAATCCTAAGGATAATTTCACGTTTAAATGCCACCGTTCGAATGGGGCTCCGAACGGCTATCAAGATATTTATGCCGTTAACGATATTGCATTCCATCCAGTTCATGGTACTTTAGCCACGGTTGGTTCAGATGGTTCGTTCAGTTTTTGGGATAAAGATGCTAGAACCAAATTGAAATCGTCTGAATTGATGGAACAGCCGATAACTAAATGTACTTTCAATCATAACGGCCAGATTTTCGCTTATGCTGTCAGTTACGATTGGTCCAAAGGACACGAATTTTATAATCCGACGAAAAAGAATTATATTTTCTTAAGATCATGCTACGATGAACTTAAACCACGCACTTCTTCATAATTTTTGTATTTTTTCACAACTATTCTGCTTTCAAAAATAGATTCGAATAAATGTTCAAGTATTTTAAACTTTTATTTCTTGATCTAAAGACTACAATTTATCCAAATTGAATTATTTACAAACTACTCCATCAATTGTTTCAATGGTGATCGTGTCCATGACCATGCTTGTCCGGGAACATTCGATCGTAGGCGGCTGTACCGCCGATTGTTAATAAAAATGCAGCAAAACCAAAACGAAAACCGCGGAAAACTAGTCGGAATAGACGACCCTGTTCTGTACCAAAAGCTTTCGGATTGTAACGCCAAACTTCATTGCGTAACCACGGATCGCTCAGACCTTCTGCAGCTAGAGCTCGTTTCGTGTCCAATAATTTCGGAACATCTTCAACTTTATAAATACGATAATCGGGTACTTTGTATGGTTCGTGGTGATGATCGTGACCGCCCATTATAATATCTGAAAATATTAGAATGTCTAGAAATTTGGGAAACTTCAAACATAACCTCAATTATATCAACCCAATTTTATAAATAAACTTATAACGAATATTGATCATTTCTGAGATTTATATTCTTGTTTGATATTTTAAAATTACCTTTAATTGAAACAAATCGATTAATATTATCTATTTACAAAAATAGAAAATATCAATGTGGCCACTATTATGCAATGAAAATCACTATGTAAATTCCAAATAAAAAGTGAGGTTAATAAGCGAAATATTTTTAATTATCTAAAAAAAGTTACATAAATTAACACAATACAATACAGTGATTTTAAAATAAATTAATAAACGTGGTTATCTCAGCAATTTGGTCTAAAAAGATATCGAGATCATGAAACTATTCTGGTGGATTTTGGACAACAATCAAAAGGAATTCTTTGTCTGGAGCAACCATAATTTCGTGTTTTTTTGAGCGAATTCGAAGGAATGTTAAATCATTTGATGGATCAATATCACGAACAACACTGCGAGCTTTCTCTGATAGGCCACCAAGCAATGAGCCATACTGCACGGTTTGTGTATTATCCATTGTAGTCTTTATCGGTAATCCTTGTAGAAAAAAAAATAGGTTGATTAATTCGAGGAAATTGCGATATAATTCAACGAAATTCACCCTCAGAGTTTATAACAATTGTACCGAGAACGCCTTTTTGGGCTTGTATCCGTTTCATCGTGTCTTCTACTTCACTCGACTGAAAATAAGAATAATTCAATAATTTAGCTTAATTTTATCACAATTATGTACCATTTTTATTATTAATTAATTATTTTATTAATCAAGAATTTGACGGATTTCTCGATAAAAACAAAACTGGAGAACTAATTAGTTACTAAAACAAAGTCCCTAAAAATCAACAAAATATCAAGTGTACCAATAGTAAAAAACTAATTGATTTTTCCATATTTATTTTATATAAAAAAAATCACCTGACAACTGAGATGAACATTTAACAATTAAATAAAAAATAGATATAATTTATGACGGATAATGACGATAAATTTGAATTACAATAAGAATACAAATACTAATCTGTAGGCGTTTGAATAACAATCAGAATATACTCTTTATCCGGCGCTATCATAATTTCATACTTTTTAGAACGGAGTCTTAGAAATGTTAAATCATTTGTTGGATCCAAATCTCTGATAACACCACGCGCTTTAACCGCCAAACTGCTGACTAAACCAGCATATTGAACGCTTGTAGCGTTATCCATGGACGTTTTGATCGGAATACCTGTAAAATTCAATTATAATTATTACCTAAGTGTTTTAAAATTTAGTATTGATGTTGGAGATACCTTCATTATTCACCACAATCACACCAATGACTCCCTTGTAAGATTGTAATTTTTTCAAGGCATCATCTACTTCGTTCGCCTAAAATGAAAACAATTAATTTAATAAAGGTAAATTAAAAAATTATACCATTTTATTTTAATTTTAGATATGATTTGTGTATTCTTCGTAAATTTGACACAAGACAACCAATGTTGCCACCGGTATAGAAACAAATTCAGGGTACATAACCTCAATTGTTGATCATAACCAAACTTTTTCATGTGAATTATTGTTTTGAAAACAATGAATCAGAAACGTGAATTATTATCGAAAATTGGTTTACGTTTAGATGGACGTCGTGCGAACGAATTGCGACGTATCCGTTGTAAATTGGGCGTTTTCAACGAACCTGACGGTAGTGCTTATATTGAACAAGGCTTAACGAAAGTCTTAGCGGCCGTTTATGGTCCACATCAAGTCCGTGGAAATCGTTCAAAGGCCCAACACGATACTGCAATTGTGAATTGTCAATTTAGTATGGCCGTATTTTCGACTGGTGAACGCAAAAAACGGCCCCGTGGCGATCGCAAATCAACAGAAATGTCGATACATCTGCGCCAGGCTTTAACAGCTGCTATAAAAACCGAATTATATCCTTGGTCGCAGATTGATGTCTATGTGGAAGTGCTCCACGCCGACGGGGGTATTTTAAATCATAAAACACAATTATTTTACTTAATTACGTTTATTTTAGGAATTTATCCGGCTTGTGTGAATGCTGCCACTTTAGCCTTAATCGATGCTGGTATACCATTAAAAGAGTACGTTTGTGCCTGTACGGCAAGTCTAGCCAATAATGATACACCAATGGTGGATATTTCACATCAAGAAGAAACAATTGGTGGGCCAACTTTAACAGTTGCCGCACTACCGAATTCTAGTAAAATTGTTTTATTGGAAATGTCGCGACGTTTCCATATCGACCATTTACCAAAAGTTCTAGACAAAGCCCTACAAGGTTGTCGCGATATTAAAAATATTCTAGATGAAGCTGTTCGACAGCATGTTCAAGATGTTGGTAGTTCAAAAGGTTGGACGAATACAATCTAATTTATTATTAATTAATTAAAAAAAAAAAAAAAAAACTAAATCCACAATAATTCGATAAATATAATAGAAAATAATACCTAAAAATTGTTTTTATAGATTATTTACAGCCAATTCGGCGATTAATTGTAAAAAAATAAATGATAAGAGCACTTGATTGGCGAAATTAGTTACTTTAATTCGGGGTAGCATCAGGATGTCGTTCGAGAATCATAGCGACAGCCTAAAATTATAAATTATTATTCCTAGTTGTATTATAAAACAAAAGACGTACTTGTCCTCCGGCAGCGCAAGCTGCGATCAATCCCAACTGTCCATTTTCTCGTACTAAACGATTAGCAGTGTGCATAGCTAAACGTACACCGGTTGCAGCGAACGGATGTCCAATCGATAATGAACCACCCCAATTATTGAATTTATTCAAATCGGGCGCACCAACTTTACTTTTACGATTCATATATTTCTGTGCAAACCAATCGCTATCTAAAGCTTTCAAATTGGCCAAAATTTGTCCAGCGAACGCCTCATGAAACTCCCATACATCAATATCCTTCAATGATAAACCGGCTTTTTCCAATATAACCGGTGTCCCATAAGCTGGACCTAATAATAATTGATCGATCGGATCTTGAGATACGAAAGTGAAATCGCGTAGATAAGCTTTCGGTTTTAAGCCTAACGCTTTGGCCTTCGCTTCTGTCGTGATGATCGCAGCTGAAGCTCCATCAGTCTGGAATTTATCACAATTTGAAAATAATAAAGACAAATATTTCGGAAAATTACCAAAAATGAGGCATTAGCGGCTGTGATAGTGCCGTGCGGTTTAATAAAAGCCGGTTTCAATTTTGATAATTTGTCAATTGGCGATACACGAATTCCATTATCTTTGTCAACTGTTTTGTTAGTACCTTTAGCACCGGGTACTTGTACTGGTATCAAATCGGTGAAATAGCCCTTTTCGGAGGCTTGTTGGGCCAATGAATGCGACCGATACGCGAACTCGTCTTGTTCTTGTCTTGTTACATTGAAAGCGGCAGCTAAACGATCTGCGGAATGTCCCATAGTTTCTCCTGATGAAAATTCAGCAACTGCTGGTAATTCTGGTATGAAGTAATCTGGCCGTATTGACGCCAATAATTGTAATTTTTGCGGTAATGTTTTGGCTTTATTTGCACGTAACATAAGACTGCGCATTTTACGGCTGTGGCGTATCGGAATATCGGACATGAATTCAACTCCACCAGTTACGATAACCTCAAAAGCCCCACTAGCGATCAATCCAATAGCTACAATCATATCCAATTAGAATAATGAGACTTTGTTGGATTATTTATTAATTAACCGGTAGTCATTGCAACGTTTGATGAGATACAGGCCATTGTGACTGTATGTGCTGGTGTTTTATCGCTGTAACCGGCTGCTAGGGCTGCTTCTCGCGCAATATTCGAAGTCTTAACTTCTTGTATCACAGTTCCATAAATAACATAATCGATGACTTCTTTTGGGACGCCAGTTTTACGTAGAATTCCTCTAAAATTACTCGAAATATTACACAATATCATCAATAAATTCGTGGCCTTACAATAGGGCTTGTTTTGATAGGTCATGTGGCATCAAATTGGCATAATCGGTTCCAGACATCAAAAACGGAGTTCTAACACCATCAACAAGAACAATATTCTTTCCTGTTTTATCCGAAAGTGTTTTTTTGTTGCTCAATTGGGTGCCAATTGAGAGGGCCCGAAGTCCACCTGCGAAAATTTCAAACATGAACTTTGTACTGATATTTTCGTTAATAGAAAATCTAATTCAAAATGAAAATAGCTCACCAAACTGTTGTTGGGCTATTCCTAAAGCTGCAGGACTTTTTATTAGATTTCTTGCAATATAACAAGCCATTATTTATTTATTATTATTACTCTCGACCCAAATAATATTTCCAATTGTTGACTAAACAATCCGGTTAACTTAGCCCAGGTTAAGCAGAACTACACGTAGACTTTGACCTGCAGTGTTGCCAACTGTAGAAAAGTGAAAGTCACTTTTAGACGTACTTAGATGAAATATACAGGATATCTCAAATTTTATCCATCATTATTAGAATTTTATATTATTTTCTCAATTCTATCAAATGAAATTTTGTATTTTAGTGACCTTATAGGTTAGGATCAAAGTGCGAGTATGTTTTAGGTATTATTCCAAAATACACAAAACATTCAATTTACATAATATTTATTAAAAATAATTAATCACAGATAGAGTTATCACAGTTTATAATTATCAATAATCAAAATAACCATCCAAATTGTCGATCATAAACCTGCAACATTAACAATAATTTATCAATGAATTTCTTAATTAAGAAAATAGTCTAAAGAAGAGAAAGCAAATTTCTATTAATCATTACAACACTCATAGTATTGGTTTAATTATTTTTAACAATAGTCTTTTTTAGATTTATAAAAGGATTTACATAGATAACCAAGAAAACATGCATTCCATTAAGAAAATGAATTAATTAAAAACTGATATTTAATTTTTATTGCATTTTTAAAAAGAATTATACGGTTTATCGATGTTTAATGAAATTTTTGTGCATAATTAAAAATACATTACCTGATTCGTTGTGATTTGTCACTAAAATATTTAAACTTAATTAAATTAAAATTAATTAACAAGGTAATTATTGATTAATAACAACGAACAAAATTATTAATTTATTCTTATTAAGAATTTTTATTATGCAGAGAGAGAACACGTTACATTTTAAATAAAAATTCTAATTTTCATCTCTAAACTACAATAAAATCGAGCTATTCCGTAAGTTATTTTTATTATTATAATATTTATTATTAGTTTTTATTAAATTCTTTAATTTCCAATAATATTGATATCTATTCTTAAAGAACAGCTCATCTTTTACATTATTTTAATACCTAAATTATCCAGCACACAATTTTAATTATTATTATTATTATTGTTTTTGTTTAACACGATTAATTAAACAGTTTTATTTTTATTTTTAAAAATTAATGAATCTTCTCAAAAAATAAATGCCACAAAATGATCAAAGAAAAATGCAAAACTTAAAAATTAAATTCTGTTACTTTAACAGTTTTTCTTTTTTAATTAAATTAACCGTGTAGAAATATTTTTTACAATTTCCATTGAGTTATTTTCAATTTTGAGCAATTGGAAACACACAGAGAATAAAATTAGATTAAAATTAATATTGATTTTTGTTTAAATCGAAGTATTAAAAAAAATTTTATAATAATTATTTAGTTGGTCGAGAATATGGTGATGTACGATAACGACTTTCACTGTGACGACTTGATGATGAACTTGGGGTTTTATAAGATTTCCAACGTTGAGACGGTTCTGTTCATAGTTAATTTTTTTTTAATAAACAAATAAAAAAAAAAAATGAAATTAGATGATCACAATTTGTTTTAATTTAAAAAGAATATGAAAGAAATAATCACAATTAAAGAGTCGTTCTTTCTGTGTTTATTACGCGATTCTTTTGTCGTTTCCTTTTAATTTATAACGAAATTATACGTCAAAGAGGACTCTTTAAATGAGTTCTTTATTATGAAATTTTAGCTCATTTGTTCTCTTTTTTTTTTGTTTTAGTTTTAAATGTATCACTTATTTTTAAAGGGAAATTTTATTTGTTATTTTAAATAATTGGGTTTGTTGTTTGTGTAGTTGTAAGAAAAAAAATTAAATTAAACAAATGGAAACTTACCATAAGAACTGGAACTTTCACGATAATACTCAGCTTCATATTCCGGTTCATAATGATGTGTTGAATAAGATCTTGAATGTGATACAGATGTTGAATATGGTTCGTAGACAGTTTCTACAGATTCATAAGGATCCTCAAAACCATAACTTTCTTCCATTGCAATTCTGGCACGATCTAAAATTGACATAATTTTCGTTTTTGCCGGCATAACACGTGGCGTTACAACTGGTGTACGTGTTGCTGTACGCATTGGTACCGGTGGACGTGGAACCGAAGCTACAATTAACAACAAAAAAACAACACTCAATCAAATATAACAACAATAAATGAATTGAATTAAATACTTCGAATAACACTGGTGGAACGTCGAGAACTACGTCCTTCTTCTAATGGATCAGAAGATGTCATAATTTCCATTTCTCTCATTTGTTCTTGTCGTATATTATCATTATTATCGGGTATTAAATATTTACGAACTTCGGCTAATGCGAATGCGATACGTGCATGTGCTTCAGCTGGTGGTCCTAATGCTGATATTTCTACATGTAAATCATCAGCTAAATGAGCATATTTCGGATCTAATGAATTACGTAATTCATCTTCTTTTTGTCGATCTTTCATTGAACCTTTACCCAATACAGCCATTTTACACATTGTCTCCTCTTGTAAACGTTTCATTGAATTACCTTTCGGTCCAAGTAATTTACCAACGAAATTAAACTGAAAACAACAATAATGCAACAGTAGATGAAAATAAAAACAATAGAAAATTGTTGATTATATTTTGTATAGAATGAAAATTTACCTTGGGATGTTCACGAACTGGAACAAGAACTTTTACAGTCACTTTTATCGGTTTTTCACGGTAAATATCGACATATTTTTGGTCTTTCGCCGGAATTTTACCCATTGATTGGACTTTTGCGATCTCTGTGAAATTAGAAAATTAGATATTAATAAAATGAAGGAAATTAAATATAAAATTAAAATCATTCCAGTTGGTCCTTTTGCCAACATTAAATTTTATAGCTTTATCACGTTATATTTGCGAATGTTCAGTATTTTTCATTATTTTTCTATTGTAGTTAAAATTAAAATATTGTCACTATTATTCGAAATATTTTAGAGTTAATTGTACCTGGTTCATCATGTTCAAAATCTAATTAAGGAATGTCAATGACGACTATCACAAGACTTCATCAAATTTAAATGGGACGACCCTTTAGCAGTTACTTGATTGCTAGTATTACAACATTTTGAACAGTTTCATTGTTTCAGTAGTTATCGTTATCATTGGAGAACGTGTCAATGTACAATTGTCTTAATTCCATTATTACATAGGTAGTAATTTTGTACGAATTCCAATATTACCAACTGCACATATCCAATATTTAAATATCTAAAGATCTTTATTAGAGAAACATGATCATTGTACATTAATGTTCAAGGGCATTAAACATAATATTATTCTACTCAAATATTCTTCAAATATCCCGCCAAACTATCAATTATTCCACTAATCATTATTATCTCAATTTTGAGTTTTAAGTCTCTTTAAATTTTGCTGTAAGTGGAACAAAACAGCTTAAAATGAAATATTCAATGATCCAATTGAAACTTTTTTTCTGTTATCAAAGTTTTCAGAATTTTCAATTCTCCAACATTTTGTATGTAGAACTGTGTTTCATGTAAATTTTGTAATTTGAAGTTTCAGCTAAACGTCAGTTTTTCCTGATTTATTTTCTTATTAAAAATTTGATTTCCATCCTAAGCTTTGATCTTTTCGATCAAATATCAGAATGTTTATCGTCAAGCTAACACTTGGAATCAATCACAATAATTGTCCGTTGATTTGAATTTCAATCTCGAAATTTCACATTTTGTAACGTTTCAATCATAAAATTTGAACCGATCTAATTGAGTTCAATATTAATTGAATTACTCTACTCATTCGATACTCTCTACAATGAGTATCATCCATGTTTCAAGTTAACATGATGAATATTGAATACTTTATTATAATCACTTTTAGAATCGAAAACTAATCAACGAAAAATTGTCAATTCGATCAGAAAAATATTGATTTTATAATGTTAAACTAAAATTCATTGTGAAGAAAACTGTGAGAATTTCAATAAAAAACACACAACAAATTTCCATCTGGGTCCTTTCTAGTGATTTAACATATCCATAGATCTCTCTTTTACATTCTTATCTCATTATAAAAAGTTTACTACTAGTATATTTAATGTTAAAGACAAGAATAAAGAATTGACTCCCCTACCACAAGGGTAGTGCGGCAAATGTTTAGCTACTGACTGTGATAATAGTGTCGTATATCACTATCAACACTAAACTATGTAGATAGAAAGTAGAGAGAGAGAAAAACTAACTCTACCTCAAATATATGTAAGTATAATAAAAAAAAAATTGGATTGAATTTAAGGGTGAGCGACAAAGAAAAATTGCCACCACTAAAATACTAATCCAAATCAAATACAACCGAATTGAATCGATTCATTCAAACGAAAGTCACGACATCAAATCATTGAACAACGTCAACTGATAACATAAAAACAAAAAATTATTAACATAAATCTGAATATATCCGATATGGGTGGAGAAAATTTTTATGTAAAGGGATGGTAGAGAGATACCAATAAATTTTACTGTTTCCGCCATAAATATCGATACCTGTTTTATCGCTCCCTTTTTTTTTTTTTAATTTCGTTACTAAAACAACAAGTCGTGAGATGATTTCGGATATTTTTCACCCAGATTCAACAAAATTACTAATAAATTAATTTCAAATAACAATAAATTGGACCAAATACGGAAAATCAATTGTCATTTCTTTGACTCAACACCTGGAAATTTCTCGGATACGCACGTAGATGGAAATTGTCCGAATGTTACTAAATAAGTCCCAAAGAGAATTCTTTCAATGTCTGCGATATATCACGATTAAAAATAATTGCTTGACCTGTTCTGTATGAGAGGTCAAATCGAATTCTTGAAGGAAGAAGATCCTTATAATTGGAACAAAGTAAAGAAGATTGTTAATTAAACTAGTCGTATTTTTGTTCTTCTACAATTCAGTATACAAAGTCTCAATTGAACATAATTGCTTTTAACGTTAATTTACTTAGTTTTTAGTGCATATGGAGTTGGTTACATTTTAATATAACTTTGTCTCATCTAACTTTTCATCAATTACAACTGGCTTTTTTTTTGTGTGAGTTCGTGGTTGTTCTCTTTAAGCGAAACTTCTATTTAGCAACTTTTTGAATTTAACTGCAATTAGAAGAGCCCCTATAAAAATGACATTTCCTCGTTGAAAACTTCCTCAAGCTAAATTTATTGAACGTAGAGAATTGTTGGTTATTTTGATATCTTTCATTAGAATTATATACAAAATTTATATGAAATTTCTATTCATTTATCATAAGAATCTACAGCATATTTCGCTATTAACACTTCGCATATTTATCATTCACCCTCTTTAATTAATGCAAATTTTAGTAGGTGTAGAAAGTAAGAGTAGTTGATTAATATGGTATATGAAACTAGAATTGATCTTGTGTTAATTCCAAATTTTGACACATGTGAACTATTTCAAGTTAATGATATGAGGGTAGATGGTTGTGGTGAAGGTGGTAGAGTTCATGAATTTCATTGAAATTCAAACAAAATTGAAAACAAAAAATATACGTCTGAGTGAAAAAATCTAATTATAGAAAATTGTTTTTCTACCAACAACAAAACACAAAAGAAACTAATTTGGTTGTGATAGGCAAATTCAAAAAAAATAAAAAATAATAGAAAAAAAAAACAAATGAGACTGTTCTCTAATTGAGGCTTTCAACGGGAAAATTGAATAAATTAAGAGGAGAAAAAAATCAATACCATTAAGCCTACAATCGAGCTCAATCAATTTCAACTAAGGAATAACAACCAAAATTACACGACTAGGTATTTAAAGCCTACGTAGAATATCTAATATGGCTCTATAATTTAACTCAAACTTAGACAAGTCTTATTTGAAAATCAGTTAAGTAGAGATTAGATATCTGAAAGACAGTACCCATATTGTCGATTATAATTGCTAAAGCCCCATCTCTAATTCAGTGAGTTTTCGTCAGGTTCCGGACTTTTTTACATTAAAATGTAATTTCTCAAATTGATATATCAATGACAATGATTCTGATGGATGAGGTGTGAAATTTTGCTAGTAAGGATAAAGATTTTGTATAGGTTGTAATAAATTTGATGATTGAGCA